>JAEMWC010000350.1:27500-107500 GCA_016490735.1 Pachyseris speciosa
ATTACTATCAATGACGGAGTAATATTTAAAAGGGCACCTTAAACACATGATTACCTCCACGTAATAAATGCTCAAGTTCAAAACAGTTTAACTAATAGATGTTTGATGTTTCTGATTTCCAGCCATCATCTACCGGTTCTCACGTCTTTTCTATGTCATGCGCAAGCTCCTGCGAGTTATGGATCAGCAGCGGTGATTTGGAGGCTAACATGACGATGATCATGAAACTGGAGCCCTGGGAATCCACGGCCTATCAACAATGGGATAAGTAATGACATTTGATAATCAACTGACAATAATTAAAAGATAAATACTGAGAACGGGGGTATTAATCCATATATTTCGTGATATTATTCATGAGGGATATTTATATAACGATCCTTTGCTCAAGGGGCCAAACACAGGCTAATTAGTAGGGTCACACCCTCGTCGGATCAAAGCAGATACAATGACAGCAACTTAATGTGTGCGTTTCTCACAGGACTGTGAACTTGAACTTGTTGCGAATTCCTTCGTGACAAGCGAAGACTTTTTTGTACTTTGATATTTTGGCGAGTCCACTGAAGGGACTTAGCATTAAATTTTCTTTGTTTCTTTGTTTATGTGTTCTATCGTTTGATATTTTGTTTTGGTTCTTATTTACTAGTTTTTCGGTATATATGTACAAATGTTTACCAACGACTCATCTCTCTGTTTTGTGCTGTCATTATGGAAGACGTGTATAGCGACGAGGAGCTTTTTCTTACTCAAAATAGTTTTTCGGAAGAAATATTACAACACAATTTTAGTATTGATTCTATTTTTTATATTCCATGTAGCGTACCTGGCATAGAGATGTTAGGTTTTTGCAAAAATATTAACGTCCGGAAACTTCAACTAAGATTGAGTTTTCAAAGGCTTTCCATAGTAGTGAAACCGTGTCACTTTCTGATTCCATTGGTAGTGAAAAGGCGCCATTAAAGCGTGAAGTCGAGCTACAAGACGAAACCACTTGTAAATTTTCTAAGGGTTGTGATGAAGCTGGAATTCCTGAAACGAAACCTGTGACATTTAATCATTTATAATCTCGAAAGACTCCGTATTTTCTCTCTCTATTGTTTGTTGTGAAGTACATTTGCAGATGACATTATTGTCGAAAACTTAGGCCGAAAATTTTCAAGAGGAAGAATTTGAATTTCTTAGGGAGAGCAAAGTTTAATTGAGTAATTGGAAAGTAAATAATTAATGAGGGATTAATTAATAGAAATTCTAATACATCCTTCGCTTTAGGAATTTATTTGTATAAATCCCTGAAACGAGGGATTTATACAGATAAATGCCTCATTTACAATCACATTCAATTCATCAGCCCCGCTCTTCCCTGCTACATTATAAAGCCATTCCCCGACTTTCAGTTTGATAATATTCAACAGGGTTGTCAGTTAAATAAAGGTTGTTGAATAACAAAAGAAAATGTGTCAATCATGAAATAATCAATGATAATACGTGATATCTAAACTCGGCCATCAGTTGCAGATTTTAATTCAGGTCAAAGTAGCGGCGTCGACAAAATCCGGCTCGGATCGGATCGGATCACGGATCGGATCACGGGTCGGATCGGATCGGATCACGGATCGGATCACGGATGGGAAAAAAGTAATAAACAAAAAGTATGTTACAATGAACATTGGAGAAATGCTGACATACTGTGACATATTGCGTGACATATTGGAGCTTACCATGAAAATTTTGCGGGAGTTTTATTTTGCGGTTTGGCGATTTTTTGTGGTTTGCGGGAACAAATTTTTGCGGTTCGAGATGACTGAAATTTCCAGTGAGAACTAATTTTTGCGATTCTCTGTTCAAGTAGTAGAATATTTAAGTGGAAGAAACCTTAACTTTCATCTTACGGTATGTTGAGTCAAAGTTCACTCTACCTACATATTTAATGGAGAATAATACGGTAGTCACTGTAATATCTTACTGCACAAAGGGACTGAACAACAGCAAAACAAAACAAAAGCCTACCGTATCCCTACCATGCACAACAAAACACTCTTTCGTTAATACGACATTGAGGTTTTCCACGACCGATATTTCAATTATTATTTTACAAGAAAGCAGTATGAATGTAAGAATGTAAGAATGCATAGGGGATTTCGAGTCAAAAGATATAGTATTAAACTTTGAGATCCAACTGGGAACAGCCTATAAAATGCAAAACTATGCCCTACTGTAACACAATGAGACAGACTCAGTCGATAATAATAACACTTTCTTGTTCAGTTGAAGTTTCAAGAATTGAAACAACATCTGTGCAGGCCGCCGCAGAAGCGCCACTCGAACATGTGCCCCAGTGGCACAAGTCCATTAAAAGGAGAGTTTTTATTTTGACTGAAGAGAGTTAATTTTTGCGGCGTTTTATTTTGCGTTTTTTTTTCTGCGGGAACTAATTTTTGCGGATCGAGGTCAATCCGCAAAATTCGCAAAAATTAGAACCCGCAAAATTTTCATGCTACACGGTAGGCCCTACTGAAAGTAATTTCCCGACATGTAGTCTCCTTCACGGCTGTCGCCATGGACGAAAGCAAGCGGAAGGGACGCATTATTTTATCATTTAGTTATAATTTCTTTTTTTAATATCATCTCACGTGTTTATTTACTTTTTCTATATTTGATATTATTTTAGAAAGGGCAAGAGAAGAGACGAAAATCGAGGTGGGGAATAACGTTTTTAGATGTGACGATTAAAGTGTAGTGTACGCGAGCGATTTATTTAGTTAAATCAATGTTGGCTTCTTCTATGAACTCGCTCAGCTCCTCTTAACCTAAATCGCAATTATTACACGCCAAACGACTTAAATTCCACGAGTATATGGAACTCAGTGATGAACAGTTAGAGATCGCACAATAATGTTGGCCGGCTAGTTGTGAAATCATCACGTATTTTTCGTATTGTAATATAATAATAATCTTTTACAAACCCCTTGGCTCTTTTAGTAATTATATACTATAACCACTGTGACCAAAAATATGCTCGTTGATAAATTATTTTATATGGGAAGCGACAAGTATTTTTTCAGCGGCGCGAATTCGCCAGCGGAGCTTTTAGGAAAACCCGGAGGGCTAGGCATTTTCTTAAAATGAGTTTCCTCAGTGTGTAGAATAGAATTCGATTTACGGTCTTAAGTTTTCGAAAAAATGTCTTTAAGTCTAAAATCGGGTCGACCGTCATTGAAACATCCCAGACAAAAGCCTCCAGACTGTGATGGCAACGCACGTGCTCGACCCGTCTGACGCCGTTCTGGTCATTCGCGCCGCTGAAAAAAATAATTGTCGCTTTCCATATAAACTAATTTATCAACGAGCATATTTTTCGTCACAGTGGTTATAGTACATAATTATTAAAAGAGCCAAGGGGTTTGTAAAGATTACTATTATAATATTACAATACGAAAAATACGTGATGATTTCACAACTAGACGGCCAAAATTATTGTGCGATCTCTAACTGTTCATCACTGAGTTCCATATACTCGTGGAATTTAAGTCGTTTGGCGTGTAATAATTGCGATTTAGGTTAAGAGGAGCTGAGCGAGTTCATAGAAGAAGCCAACATGGATTTAACTAAATAAATCGCTCGCGTACACTACACTTTAATCGTCACATCTAAAAAACGTTTCTCCCCACCTCGTTTTTCGTCTCTTCTTTTGCCCTTTCTAAAATAATATCAAATATAGAAAAAATAAATAAACACGTGAGATGATATTAAAAAAAGAAATTATAATTGAATGATAAAATAATGCGTCCCTTCGGCTTGCTTTCGTCCATGGCGACAGCCGTGAAGGAGACTACATGTCGGGAAATCACTTTCCATTGCGGGAAATCACTTTCAGTAGGGCCTAAACTCCAATATGTCACGCAATATGTCACAGTATGTCAGCATTTCTCCAATGTTCATTGTAATATACTTTTTGTTTATTACTTTTTTCCAATCCGTGATCCGATCAGTGATCCAATCCGATCCGTGATCCGATCCGATCCGATCCTGGTTTTGTCGACGCTGGGTCATTTAGCGTCAATTAACAAAGAATAATAAATTGCAAGTGGGTTGAGTGCCGAAAATAATCAACACCAATTTCTTTTAACTGCATGTGGTGAGAACAGAATCCAGTCGAAGTCGCATTGATATTTATATTGATTTTATAATCTAGTTCCATTTCCTCATACCTGCAGGTACCCAGGTAAACAGTTTTCAGGATCCATTCAGTTATCTAGTGGGCATCCCTACTTACTTAGAGTTCACATGAAGGCTGGCTCCGGAATAGAAACTGGTCATGTTTCTGTAGGTGTACAAATGCCATCCGGTGGATTTGAAAGACCGCTTCTAAACAACAGTTTGGAGCAGTGTAAGTAAACAGCTTGAAATGAACGGAGTGAAGACGTTTAAAGAGTGTTCATCACAACGAAAGGTTTTATAAGTTTTCAGTCGTCAGTTCAGTTATTTTATTTAGGTAAACAAGATAAACAATTAAATACAGTTATAATGATAAGCCGGAAAGGGACCTCAGAAGAAACCAAGAGGCTTATAAAACCTGGTCGGGCCACCTACTCACAATGGAACTAAGAAGAAAAAAAATACGCGGATTATTATTTTTTTAAGATAACATTGGGAGGAGTATAACGAGGGAGCATGTTAGAGGAGGATGTTAGAGTTCAGTTTCAGTAAAGAAACTTAAACAGGAACTTGATAAACAGCAGAAAATCTCCTTCTGTTATTACGGTAGAAAGGAATATTGAACCGTTTTGAGCTACGTATGTCATATAAACCATGTACCTGATTGGTAAGTAAAATAAAATAAAAACTAATTAAAAAAAAAAAAAACCGGGAGAAAAAGTTGTTACCATAAAAATACATTGACCGCGTGAAAACTGGGAGACCTCTCTCACCCCAAAACCTAGCTAACGGAAACGCGTGCTAGGCAGGCCATCAAGCCATCAAGGATGGTGGCTTGAGGTTCGGCTTTTCATTACACTAACATTATGCCAAAAATATAAATAAATAAATAAATAATAATAATAATAATAATAATAATAATTTTATTTAAAATTTCATCCAATATTTACAAAACAATAAATAATTACAAAATTATTAAGTTACAAATAATGAAAAACTGTATTAATCCTTTTTATTTAAAAAAAAAAAAGCTTCCAAAAAATGTGTTAAAAGACAACTAGGCTAAAAAAACTTCCTTTATAAAAAGTCTAAAACACCGTATTAGGTAATAAAATAAATAAGGTCGACTCCAAAACTGCTCTTTTTGGCTCAGTATTATTGGCTTTGGCTAGAGTTCCCCAGAAATAGCATTCTCAATTTCCTTAACAAACATTAGCATGCCCTTTTTCAATATCCAAATGAACTCTCCTGGAAAATCGCGAGCCTCTTAAGCAAAGTAATGCTGATCTTAGCAGCGCAAAGGACACTTTTCCCCTGATCCATGATATGGTAGCCGCATAGCTTTCGCCCTTCTTTGTAGCAACTAGCTCAGCAAGTCTACTATAGCTATGGTATCGTTCACATTCCACCGTCTTTCAACCTGTCGTGTTAAACAACTAATGGCGTGAATGTAGCTTGCTCTACTTCTAACACTCGGCTAGCGTACTGGTGCTTCTTCACTGTTTCGTGCTGCCTGAATATGTTGTGTGGATCCATATCTCTATAGGAGGCTGTATTTGACAAACTCTCACAGAAAAAAAAAAAACCTCTGCCTCTCCCAGAATCCCCTTGCAAATATATCCAGTCGTGCATCAGGGGCGGTGTTGGCTCCCCTATTAACTCTTCTCTTGTGATGTCTTGCAAGACTGGTTCGATTTTAACACCATTGCACACCATGCGAAGCAGTTCCGCCTGCAAATCCCTTAGTTCATTTTGGCGTTGGATGATAAATCCGCCTCGTTTGCATTTCATAGCGTGATCCACATTGAAGATATTCCCGCAAACACAGAAAGAGGGTGTGTCAGGAACTTTCCAGTCATACCTGGCTTTCTTAGCGTCTCGAAACTCACTCTTGTTTAAATCAAAATTCATGTATTTAATTGGCAAAACAGTAAGCCAACTAGAAGCACCTTTCTGAGTGGCAAGCTCCACAGCTCTCAAAGTTTTTTCAGAAATCGAGCCCTTCACCTCATCAAGTTTTTCCTTCAGATACTGATTCTTAATTCACTTGGTGCATCCCCCGTTGCACAGCGAGTATTTAACTTTCGTCTGGTGGCTCATGCGCCTGTGATTCTATTTGTTGGTCTAATGGACCAGAGATATTAGCTGATGCTACATACTCCAAAGCTGCTACTTGACTCGGATTTATTAGGCCCATGCCTCCCATTCTCACTGGAAGCGCCAGCAACTCGCGTTCAGCTTCTGTACATTTTTGACCCGTAATGAACGGTATTAGGGTATCAGCTATTGCACCCTCCAGAGGTGCGAGTAGATCTTCTATGTCAGGCAGAGTTCTCAAAAAGTACGTCCACCGGTGTTTTAATCAAAAAGTGAACGCTGCGTAGCAAGCCTGGGGCTGCGACAGAGCAAACTCAGCCAATTTTGTCACCTGCTCCACCCATTCCTCGACTTTATCGTTGACGCACTGCTCAAGATATGACCTGGTGATGTTAATTGCTGTTTCTTCAAAGATGCTCTTAGCGGTCTCCTCCGTATCAGGTTTCGTAACAAGCCAGCACTTTCCAGTATTAGGATAGTATCCTAAGTCCGGTCCGGCCATTGTCAGCTCATCCCACCCCACTCTGATGTTCTGTAGCGATCCACACCTTGTCGCATCATCTGCAAACCAGCATTGTTTAGCTTGACTAACTGTCTGTAAACGAGAGATGAGCGGCTGTAGACTGAGGCCATACATGCGCATTGCTAAGGGATCGCCTTGTGTCGTACCCTCTGCGGAAATGAGCTCTTTACCCCCCATCACAAAAAGTCGTGCTGGTGCTCGGTAGGTATTGACTGCAAATGTAGCCAGCGCTGGACAAAGATCCCTAATGTTGTGAAGGGCAGCGGCTCGATTTAGTATGTTGCAGGCATTTGACGCATCCACTAGCAGAACTGAATCGGTTTCCTCTTGCTGGAATAAGCTGTTAATTGCGTGCACTGCTGCCTCACTCCCGGATTTGTGTCCAGCGCAGACCTGAAGTGAGCCACTCGACTCTAGTATGTCTTGTTTCGTCACCTTTGTCCCGCGTTTTCCAATAATTCGTCTTATTACTTTGCCCACTCCTATTGGTCGGACTTCACTTAAGGTAATAATAATAACCTTTACAGAGATTAAATAAACAGCTATTGAATATTGAGCTTATCCTCGTTGGGTTATGTTTAAACTTTCGCAGTCAAAATTCTTGAGTTTTTTGATAGAAAAGAAATAGGCCTATATGGTTTGATGTGATAAAAGTTTCAAGACTTTGGAAAGAAGGAAACGCTGTTAACTTCTGTCGTCTGTAGTTGTTGAAAAATGTCTTTTTTGTTTTGTAAAAACGTCTTAGTTACAATTTAACGAGTATGGTGGGTCCATATGCTGGACGAAAAAACTTGTTATTGCAAATCTGCTCCATTGGATTTTTTCAAACGCTTTATGTATGGATTTACAGGCACGGTGTATCAATAAGCTTACGAGGAAAAATAGCCATTCTTTTTCTAAGCTAAATATGTTACACTGTGTTACTTAAGGCTGACGACAAATCCCTTTCTACACAGATCATGATTTCTGCGCCACTAAACCTAAATACTGCCAGGCGGCGTCTGAGTGCATCAACAGACTTCATGGACCTTCCTGTACCTGTGTTCCTGGGTTTTATAACCAAAGTGGCGTCTGTCGTGGTACGTAACAGTATGTATAAAACAAAACGAATTGTTTGTTTTTTTCTTTTTTTTCAAAATTAGTGCGTCGCTTATTATCAGTGTTGTGGAGAGGCAAAGTAAATATTAAATCCATTCACCAGTTGTTAAGCGTGTAATTTAAATTAAATACTTATAGTGTTGTTACGCCACAAAATGTAATAATCGCCACAAAATGTAATACTAACGCAAAATGTAATAATAATCGCCGCAAAATGTAATACTAACGCAAAATGTTATAACTTTTCAACGCAAAATGTAACAACTTTCCAACGCAAAATGTAATAACTTTTTTAACGCATATTGTAATAACGCAAAATGTAATAACTCTCGAACGACATGTGCGATATCTCGAAATTAGTATTATGTCACAATCTTCAACGCCAGAGATTGTTCCGAATAAGCGCCGCGTTGTTATTGAAGGGTGTGGTGATAGGAATATATGGGTACAGTCAACTCAAATCTTACGGACAAAAGTATATAGACTTTAAATTGAAAGAAACTTCCGTTATTACGGACTCTTGCTTTTACAGGCTTACCGACACATGTCCCGGTCCTGGCAGTGCAATCAGTGTAATAATAATAATAATAATAATAATAATAATAATAATAATAATAATAATAATAATAATAATAATAATAATAATAATAATAACAACCTGTTTAAGGTCAAAACAAAATGTTCCATTCGGAGTAATAGTCCTTTAATAGCGAAAGACCGTAATAGCAGGGTGCGAGAAGACATTTCATTGATAACAGTTGCTTTATAATGATAACAGATCTTTATTTTCAGATTGACTTTATAACCAACTCTAGCGCAGAAAATTTTTGGACGAGCTGGAAGAACCTATTAATGGCATGAAGACCAGAAAGTTGGTCTTAAAAGTTGAAAATAAAAACACACACACACAACTAAAACAGAAATTAGATCATTAAAATGGAAGAAATAAATTCTGCTGCTGTCTAAAATGCCGTTCGTTGTCCGTTATGACAAGAGTTAGAACAGTAGAATTGCACTGTCAGGACCGGAGCATGTGTCGGTAAGTCTGTAAAAGCGATCAAGAGTCCGTATTAGTGGCAGTTTCTTGCAATCAAAAGTCTATAATATTTACGGGGATTCAGCAGCTGTCCGTATTAGCGAGGTGTCTGAAATAACGAGGTATCCACATGGCGTGAAGTGACTGTACTCATATATTCCTATCACCACATGATTTCGAGATACCGTACACGTCGTTCGAGAGTTGTTGCATTTTGCGTTATTACATTTTGCGTTGACTTTTTTATTACATTTTGCTTTAGTATTACATTTAGCGGTGATTATTATTACATTTTGCGTTAATATTACATTTTGTGGCGATTATTACATTTTGCGGCGTAACAAGTGTATTAGGTTAAAACTGCAACATAAACACGGGACATACTCAAGAGAAAACCACCCAAACCTACAGGGAGGGTGTCACTGACTTACGCGATTAAGCCGATCAATTAAATAGAGTTTTCATTGATAGTACATGCTATGTGGTAGTCTTAGAGCCCAGGCTTTCAAATTAATCTGCTCCCGACTTTTTGGAGTTGCTCCTGCTAGAGCTTTGTACCGATGAATTTATTGTACCCCGTTCCCTCCTTCTCCCGCTTCCCGTTTCCCGCTTCCCCCCCCCCCCCCCGCCTGTACCCTTCCTCCGCTATTCTCCCTTCTCCCTCTATACATACGCGGTGAGAACGAATGAAAAGGAACAATAATTTCAGTATGTCAGTAATCAACTAAACCTAAAGCCTGGTTATTTTCAGTGAATTGTTTTTTGGCCCGGCACGTTACGTGAGGTTTTGGCTCCAATTCAAGCTCTCTGACTAGCAATGTCTTTCCTTTGTTGTATATTTGTTTAGCTCCTGAGCAGTGCCCTGTGCCAGTTTCGGTAACATTTCTTGTGGACACCTCTGCGAACGTGCTATCACCGGAAAACTTTGAGAAGCAGAAGCTGTTGATACAAGGCATCTCCACTAGATTCAACGTGACAAACTTTGGAGGCATCAAACTTATTCCATACAGCGACATCGCTCATCTAGGTCAGATTTTTGACATTGAACAGAACCAAACATTTGGAGAGTTCGTTGAGCAAATGCGTGATCTTCAGTATCTGATGGGAGGGTGCTGTCGGTACGATTTAGCATTACAGAAGGGTTTAAATGATACACAAACGCAAGTAGCACAGGCAAATGTCCAGACCGTCATTGTATTGCTAGCAAGTGGAATGACTCCGCAAAATGTGCAGATTGCGAACACGGCTGCTTTACTTAAAGCAGGAAAGATTCTGACTTACGCTGTTGGAATTGGAAAGGGAGTTCGATCCAGTGATTTAAAAATAATCGCCACGGACTCCGCCAAGGTTTTCACGTTTGGGAGTTTTGACAGACTGACGGTGAATGACATCTACAAGGACATATGCAAAAGTACCGGTGAGTCTTTTTCGTAAGATAATCATTAGCACGGCAATAAGCTCATCGTACTTGTTCTGCCATCAAGACAAGCATATCGGGGGATACGTCACAGGGCTAATGTAAGTTATTTCGATGACTTACGCAAAAATTCAAGAACATGGCAGCCATCGTATTGGCAGTACACACATAATATTTTGTCCACCATATTGGTATGTGGTCGACGCCATCGATTAGCATCTTTTGTTATCGTTCACCAACACGGCCGTCACGTCATTGTCATTTGAATGTCTTGGGATAATTTAAACATCATTTATTCGTTGTTGTTCGGTGCTTGCAAACAGTGAACGACACTGTAATAACACTCATCTGATGTAATTCGAAGCTTTTCCCAACTCTTTTAGTTTGAACAAAGTGGCTGAATTATTCTGGGATTAGATTGGTGGGATGGCGTCACGCTTGCAATAGAAAACATATTCAGTCACGCGTACGTCACTCAAGTAAAAAAATAAAATCGTCAACCATTCAATAGATGAAGTCACGAAATTGAGATATTGTGAAAGAGTAATAAATAAACAATATGCGAAAGCTTCAGGGCCGTGCGATATCCCGTCCTCGAGTTACTCGTCGAAATGTACCACTCAAAATTATAGGGTTTAGTATGGAAACGCCATGATGGTGCCCCTCTCAGGAGCTCCAATATGATGGCTCGAAAGGAGTGAAAAACATCTGGAACTTACTTGTGGCTATGTCAAAGGCTTTCTTCGCTCAAATAGACAGTTCTCTTGTCATATTGGCTTTTAAAACCTCAAAAACACGTGGTGAATCGATGTTTTCATGTACGCGATATGCTTGTGGGCAGACATCTTTATGTCACGCACTGTGAAAAACTATCAAATTCAAACTGCTCTATTTTTAACTAAGCACGCTACCGAGCTGAAAAACATGGAAGCATATACATCTCTAAAATGACTTTTACGTGATGAAGCTAAAAATGCAATTTTGAGCTTTAATTTTTGATGACGTCATGTGAAAACCAAGAATATGTCCCATCCCGAATCCAACCTCAATTTGAGGGCAAAGTGTACTTACTCAGCGTAAATATGTTAGGGTCTCAAGGTAAAATGCGTTCTGTTGATGTTTTTAGCCCGGTCAGCTGGTGTTATCATCTGCCCTACGTATGCTTTAGTGACGTATTGTCAGGATCATGCCAGTTGTGTTAAAGGGGCAGTGTCACGCTATTGTACTATCATTTTAAAAATCTTAAACTGCCAATGCACCAGTGGAAACCTTAAAATAATGGTCTTATTTTGCTGCTAAAGACTGTAGTACTGCATTTACACAACAAACTCCTGTATTTCATCAAAGATGACGAGGATGGAAATGGATTGAAATTTGAAAAAACTTGCCAGTTTTTTCAAAATTTCAAGCTATGCGTTGAAAAATTACCAAAAAAACTATTATGGTTAGCTGTCCCTGCTAAAACTTTCATTGGAATTCATCTTGCTGATTCTGTAGCAGCAATTTTTGCATGATAACAGGTAAAAGACAGTAATTTTAGCAGAACTGAGCCAAAAACAGCAAAAATCCCGGTGACAGTGCTCCTTTAAGTTGAATGACACCTATCGGTGCATCTGTGATACTGGATTTGTTGGGAATGGAAACTTATGTCTTGGTGAGTAGTTTTGAAAGGCATCTTGGATTGATTATAATAACAAATTATACGTCTTTTACACATATATTGTATGAAATGAGAACAATGCTACACTACAAACTAAAAACAAAGCAAAGCGGATCAAAAATGCAGAAACAAGACAATTTAAGACGGTTGCGCCTTAAAATTAGATAGAGCGAATTAGATTCTAATCTACCTTTTGTGTCTGCCATTTTTGTCACCATACACCTTATTTCAAAATGGCGGTCAATTTATTATTATTTCGTGTGCGTGTTAATTAGCTTTCTTTGCCTCGGGTTCACTTCAAAATTCTGTTGTATTCTGTACTTGTTGACCAAGCAAAGAGGGCTAATTAACATACAAACAAAAGAATAATAAATTAGTTGCCATTCTGGATGGGATAAGGTTTATAAGGTTCAGTTTTGATTCTTATCACTCAAAATAGTACTTCAAGGCTTTTAAAACGTTTTTCAGATGTGAATGAGTGTCTTGATGGATCTCACACTTGTGATATAATTGCCACCTGCATAAACACATTGGGGAGTTACAAATGTAAATGCCCATCTGGTTATCTTCTCAATGGCTCAAAGTGTGATGGTACGTATATAGATATATATATATATATATATATATATATATATATATATATATATATATATATATATATATATATATATATATATATATATAGCCGGTTATTTGTTTAGCTGTGATAGGAGATGTACGCTGTAATATTCTTGAACTGAACGACCAATGAACTACTAGTTTTCTGCGAGCGAATTAAAACCAAAACAAAAGATCCAGTCGAAGCTTAACGTAGAAAACACTAAGTTGCCAGATTTATTCTATTTCCTGCAGAACGCGTTATACCTCCAATAAAATCGCAAAGCATTTAAAAATTGAATGTCTTCATCTTCTTGAAACTCCAATCGAAAGGCCTTTCGAATATTGATTAATGTTTGGGTTGCTTTGTGTTATGTTTGTTATATCTTTATTTAATGTTGTCCTGTAACCATTTAAGCACCAGCGCAGCAATGCTCCCTGTTATATACGTTACTTTTAATTCCAAAACGACCGTTTCTCTCTTGAAACTCTAGATATCAATGAATGCCTGTCGTCAAGGACTTACAGCTGCCACCGAAAAGCGGATTGTAGAAACACTAACGGATCATATTACTGTGAATGCAAAAGTGGACTAACAGGGAATGGGAAGACACGATGCTCAGGCAGGACTATCACCTCTTTCCCCTCCCCTGCCATTCTAGAAAAGTGTGCAACTTTTCAATGCGTTGAAAACAAAACCAACGAACCAACAGAAACGAGAACATAAAATGGAGAAGGAGTAAAGACGGACAATCTAACTTAAAACATGCAAAAACCAACGATCAAAACTAGATGCATACAAACTAGGAAACAAATTAAAAGAACAAAAAAGTGGACAGTGTTGCGAATTAAAACATTGCCTTTATTAATCTTTAGTCTGGACGTTGACATATTTTGGAATTTACAATCTAGAAGTCTGAAAGAAATTTTTACTTACAAGCTTTTATTTTCTCTCTTTTTAATCCTGACGTAGACATCAACGAGTGTAACGCAATTCCATATGTTTGTCATAAAGACGCCCAATGTAACAATGTTGAAAGAAGTTATTACTGCGTATGCGTTTCTGGTTATTTGGGTAATGGCACGATCTGCACAGGTACGGTTTGAAAGCAAAAAAAGTAAAATATGTACGTGTATAATTCTCCGCAAATCTTGGAGGAATCAATTGATGTATACCTTTGAAATGTTTGTAACCGGCAATAAAATATTTGGTCTACTGAATGGATTTTTTTTTGGCTTACACGAAGTGTAAACCACTCTATGTCATCGCCCAAGATATATTCCTGGCTTTATCACCGTGAACCGCGATATGGCTGGATTTGTCACGGTGAACAAAGCGCTTGTCACGTGCTCGAAGGTAGGTTCCAGTCTACGCTCGGCTAAGTTACATAAGCTTCAGAAAGCGGCCATTTTGTATTTGTGTAAATTCAGTTATTCGTTCATCTTTGTTGCTTAGATTTCACACGCCGGCTTTCCTACAGAGGGCTTGTCTTCTTAGTGCGGATTACAGCGAGGATTTGTACTCCCACAGGCCAACATTCTGAACCTCTGTTTCACATTGAATCTTTGGAGTCATTTATTGACTCTCGCAAGATAACATTTGTATTAACGGATTGAATCTGCTCAGTAGACCGTCTTGAAAGAGTCTGAAAGTATTTGGAAGCCTCTGAAATTACTTGAAAGCAAAAGAAATTCTTCTTTGCTTGCGCTGTCCTTGCGATGCTGTTGCTGTTGAATTGGACGAACCATGCACACATATGTACAGTTGACAAGAGTCTGCTAGCCCACGATTTCATCAGAAGTAAGTGAAATTGGAATCTCTGTTGAACAATAACGATCAAGAATCGGCTCTCATGACAATTTCCTAAAAAGAAAAGATGCTTTGTCGCGTTTCAAAGATCGTTTTTGGAATATAATGCTAATGATGTTTTATATGAATGTATTTTATTCAAGCTGACAAACGTTGAAACAAGTTGTTGGACAATGCAAAATGTCGAATGAAGTAGGCACCGTTTTGGTTTACCGAATTTATAATGTGTTATAGACATAGTGTTACAACTGCTGAAAAGTTAAGACTGTCAAACCCGATTGCAGGACAATATTTGCTAATTAAGCTTATAAATAAAAGAAGCATTGATAACCCAGAATGGATCAGTGTTCCTGTTGTTATGCATATTTGATAATACTACCTCGTGCAGCTAAAAATGGAATGCTGTGTGCAGTGATGAAACCAGAATTTTTGTATTTGAATGAGTTATAGTGCAGGCTTTTTTTTTGTTTACTGTTTCTGGAATCTATTGTGGTGACATGCTATCTCTATTGAACTTTCTGTTGGATAAAACACTCCAGGTCAAATTGTAAATCTTGTTGGCTTAAAAATTATTGGCAATGTTAATGTAATGTTAGTTCAGAATACTACTCAACATATGATTCATTAGAAATATTGCTCGTGTTGTTATCTTGTTATGCACCCGTCTTTTTTCCTAAATTTTTCCATTTGCAACCCCCTATCCACCTACCTCAACTAATTTTTTTCTGTGTTCTTTATTTAAAATCATTCCCACAAGACCCAAATACAATTGTGAATGTTTTGGTCTCAACGAACTGAAAATAGAACTTTTGTGGCCTAATGGACAACAAATCCTTGGCTCAGCATTATGTTAACATACATATATGTATTGTCCAAAAGTAGTCGTACATTTAAACCAAATCAAGCTCCCAATGGCTTCTAGCGTAGGTTACATAATTTGCTGAATGTCTCGGCCCTTCTTTTAAGTATTGTGTTCATGTGCTGGTACATGAAATGCATATATATATATATATATATATATATATATATATATATATATATATATATATATATATATTCATATGAAATGCTTCCCTAGAGTTTATTTCACATCACTTGCCTTGGAAAAGAAGATCTAACTACAAACAAGTTTCACAACTCAATTCCACTTGGTTACATAAACAAAACAAAATCATGACTGAATCTATCAGGCCACTATGGGAGATGGTGCCGAGATTTTTAGTTCCTACAATCCTCACTTTCAAAGCGACGCTACATGTGCAACCTTTGTTGTGAAAATGAGACTTTTCCGTAACAAAGATTGACCAATAAACCTCATCTCGAAAATGAGGATTTCAGGAACTCAGGAACTGTTGTTTTATTGATTGACAGGAAAAATATGGAAAACTATTTAACCGTAATCACAAGTAGATCTACTAATAGAAACTTGATAAGAGAACAGATAGATACTAATAGTTTTTCAGCTTCACATCGAAGCAGCTAAATTTCGTAAGCCACACATGTACGCATTGCGGCCCTATTTTTAATGTTGATCACTGCTGAGTCTCCAAAGGAAGGGAAAGAACGGGCTTGGTGGTTAACATCAACACCAATGTTTGATAGTTTGTCAGTTTTAAGTTACACTTCGCCGATCTATTGATTGATCGATTGACTAATGCATCCGCTTCATAAGTAAACGGGGCTAATAATCATAACGAAAACTGATCTGACCTAAAGCTAGGAAAGCTTTAGTCCTACTACGTGTTTAAAGTTATCTATTTCTCAAATAACTCTCGTTTATACAGGTTGTTATTTGACTCAACAAATACATTTTTGAAGTGAACACTCTAAGTGATAACCTTGACCTTGACCTTAACCGAATCTTAAGCATGTTATATCGGCTATTTGTTTCACGCACTTGCTCGGCCCCACTTGCCTTTGTGCTGTGTGTGTTTTTTAAGTGATTTTTAACCTTCCGCCATCTTCGTCGACAAAAACGGTTGATGAAAATATTTGTTTTATTCAGCATAGTTTTTCTACTTGACATATGTGTTGTTTTTTAAGCCCCAGAAAAATGCAGGGTTCCAGTAGACCTGGTCTTTGCCATAGACGCCTCTGGAAGCGTTGGAGTGGACAATTATCAAAAGCAAAAGGAATTTATCAAGATTTTGGCCAGCAGATACGATCTCGAGAATAGCAGCCAAGCTGCTGTTATTGTTTTCAGTAGCAAAGCGTCTAACGTAATCAAGCTGGGCGATGACAGAACTGCCTTATCGTTTGCTAACGCGGCGGACAAAATCCCATATGACCAAGCGTATACACGTATAGACCTTGCACTTGACCTGGTCTACAAGAAATATTTTGCATCCAGTAACACGAACGAAACTCAGAGACTAGTGATCTTGCTAACCGATGGAAAACAAACTCGCAACGATTACATGACTCCAAAATACATCCCTATAGAGGGGACTGTACAACTGCTCCGTACCAAAGGTGCCCGCATGTTTGCTGTTGGTATTGGATCTTCTGTGGACATCAGCGAGATGAGAATAGTAACTGAGCAAGAGGATGATATATTTTTGCCCAGAGAATTCAACGATTTGATCGCCAAATCTGATCTGATTGCTAAAACAACATGTGCTGTTGCTCGTAAGTAAATACTTGTAAGCAATTTGCGAAAATAGGTCTATCATTTCTAACTTATTGGAGTCGACAGCATATTCACTCGCAAGTTCCTTCGGTTTCATTAAAAAAGAATGCCCCTCCAAACCGAAGGAAGTTAACCTTTCATAACGTCGCTTAGATTTGTCAATCAGAAGTCCTCCACTTTCCTTCTTTGCACAACTTTATCCCGTAGTTTCTAGATGCCAAAAAGGGTGTTTTGCCATTTTGAAATAATGAGTATCATACGCAAACGTCGTTTTAATGAATGCTTTAATAACTAGTAATTAAATGAAGAAATCATTATTAGTGTAAATTAGGGGCGTAAGATATTTCCCCAGCTACGCACAATTTTCCAAATCTCCATACCTTCATTAAATTTTCTTTTACCATCAGCATGCTGAGGTTATGCTGTTAGCGTAAGCATGCTTACTTGATCAATGGAATATTAATAGTCATATTGTTCTTACGATTTTTTATTTTCGGCATTTTCAGGTACGCGCTTACCTTCGTATGTGCGTACAGGTAGCTACGCCCCTGTAAATAACGTGTTAACCCAAAAGAAATCATCAGATTATTATAACATTATTTTTGAAATTCTGTTTAGTTTAATTAAGTTCACTTTTAAAAGAAAAAAAGTCGTCGATACATATACGGCTTCGCTAATTGTTGATAAAGTAATAACGTTTGGTGACTTCTTTATCACACGCAGTTCAAGCCAAAGGCATTTCCGTTTGCAGTGCTGATGTTGACATTACAAGTTGTCACTTTGGAGCGGATTGTGTCAACAAGAGCAACAACTTTTCCTGCATCTGCAGGCCTGGATTTGTGGGCGATTTCCATCAGTGTCAAGGTAAGACGAGTAAAAGTAAAAGAAAGAAACAAGAAACCATATCTGACTCAGATATGTAGTACGGTCTGAATTTAAAACGATTAATTTTGTTTAAGAGCTCTACCAAGAAGGGGGTGTGAGTGAAAGTTAATATTAAGTTTAATACTTGGATGTTGTTTGGTCTTCCACGGATTAAATTAAAGCCTGGTTTCCATATGATCGCAGACGATCGCAGACGATCGGGGATCGCAGATCGCAGACGACCGCAAAGAGAGCTGTTTCCTTATAATCGCAGACGATCGCAAACGATCGCAGAACGGACTGTAGCCATACATTTCGGTCAGCGTAAATGTCAAATGTACACGCGCGTTGTCTGAATTAAAAATATTATGGGATAGGTTTCGATCGCAGATCGCAGAACTTTAGTTTCCATATGATCGCAGGATCGCAGACGATCGCAGAAGTGTTTCCATACGATCGCAGACGATCGCAGAACTTTTTGCGATGTGCGATGTGCGATCCGCGATCGTCTGCGATCATATGGAAACCAGCCTTAAGTAAAATGTCAGGAAATGGCCTGGTGAGAAGCACGGTGTCAATAAAGTGAATCGTTAGTATTTTGAAACAGGAAGTAAGTCCTGACAGAATATGGTTGTGAGTATAGTGAGTATATTTGGAAAAGTGGAAACTGATTTATGAAAGCCAGAAGGCCTGGGAAGAGCAGCAGACTATTTCACGGCTAATAATAATTAAATAATTAAATAACAATATATAATTATAATAAGAACCTTCCCAGAATTCTTTGCAGCTGGAAAATCGTCAATCCCAAATAACTTGGTCAGTTTGAGGGCAGCAAGACCCCCACGTTGTCTAGAAATAAGTCTTACCATAAACTAATTATTGTACAAGACTAAGGGCGATGACGTCATTGGTCACGTGACTTTGCTCACAAGTGCGTTTTTGCTCACTGTGACGAAGTTATTTTGTTATTGCAAAAGCAGTCAACGTGGTTTGAAGCACAATGGTGTGAGCCATTTCGGACTGCCCGGGTACCGAACAAAATATAAATATTAAGGGAGGTATATACAATTTTCAAAAAGTGGGAGTCTGGGTACAAGTGCTATCTCGCGTTGCATTAAACGCGAGGAAACAAAAATTTGGATATTGGTAGATATTTTTATGAAATATACATTTTTGTCATTTTTAATGCCGTGACGTCATCGGTCACGTGACCAGAACGGACCGAAGTTTAATATTCGCTCTACAAGTTTACTAGAACCTTTCTCCAAGAATATTTTTTAAGCGAAGTTGTAGTTTAATAAATAGTGTTTTAAAAAATGGCCATGATTACTTTTTCCTAAGAAAGTGCGGCAGTAGAAAATCTAACTGAAAAGTTGGTCAGCTTCCTGCTCAACGACCATTTGAGGTAGGAACAAAAGAAAATTTTGCCTAAGGCTTGAGAGTATGCTCTTTATGATGGCGTTGTCAGTTTCTTCTAATTTCAATTGCTTTTGGCGATGATCGATGTTTAAGATTTTTTTCAGAGGAGAGGGCCTGGAGGAAAGAACGAAAACGAGGCTATACTTTCGCGCGCTTTTTGTTCACTGCGACGCCGCGCCACAAAAGGTTAGCTAGAAAAAAAAATTCCAAGGACTGGACAACGGACTGGACTTGCATTTTCTTTAAACGGAACTTTTGACGACTTTTTTAATTATTTTTTTTATGGCTGTTGTCTGCTCAGGGACAATGTATACCTGAGAAGGTAAGTTGATACAGATAGTTGTTGCTGTTTGTTAAAAAAACAAAACAAAAAAAGCGCGTTTGTGGTACACTTAAATGCACTTCCCACCTAAAAAGTGTTGTTTAATTCTTGAAATTATAAAACTTAAACTAGAAGTTGCAGCAATGCGAATGAAATCAAATTAATGCTAACATTAAATGAAACAATTTAAGTTGCTTAAGGCAACCGATGCAAGCTCAGTAATTTTACTAAATACGATATTTGAAGGTTAAAAACGTATCTTAAACAGTGACGGAATAAATGATTACTTTATTTTCAACCGGAACTTAAAACGTTACTTTCATTCGCACAAACATCAAAACTTTATTTTATACTGTCCATGAACTAAATTCCCTATTACAATTATAACAAAGTGTACAATAAATCCATTATTCAAAGTATTGGCCTAAGAAAAATAGTTGCGCATAAACAAATACTGGAACAGTTCGTGCTTTCAAATGGATTACCCAAATGAATTACACGATTCCGACACATAAGTTTAATTTGAGTGGCGAAACATTTTGTTGTATCTGAAAAATTACTGTACTACACAAAACGTTTTCACAGAGGTTGTAATGCATGGGGGTTCACATAATTTAATTCAATTTTATAAAGCTAAAAATTGTATGTCAAAGATTCAGCAGAAACAGAGAAAAGTTTTAAAATCATGGCTGTTTGTGCGAGTTCGTGTACGTACGCGCTAAACGCGGAAAGTACCTAAGCTTAATAACTCTGAAGAAGTCAAGTACTTAAGTTTATGTCAAAACCGACCAAGAACCAGTCGAAAAAAAACAAAGCAAATAATTGTTTTAATAGATTTGGCAGTTTTACAAAGTGTTACGCTTCTGGTTTGTGGCACCTATTTACAATGGTAG
Source organism: Pachyseris speciosa (assembly GCA_016490735.1). Lineage (NCBI taxonomy): Eukaryota > Metazoa > Cnidaria > Anthozoa > Scleractinia > Pachyseridae > Pachyseris > Pachyseris speciosa. The sequence continues at coordinate 48,021 of JAEMWC010000350.1, forward strand.
TCTGAGGAAAAACCTTTTTACAACAATGTTTAAATTATAAGCTTAAGCTTACGGTAAATTTCATCTGAATCTAGTTTTTAAACTGAGGGGAAATTAAAATGTAATTTGCTATAAGAATGGGTCCAACACAGAAATCCTGAAAACCTTCTTCACAAACAAACTGACGATAAACTTGAAAACCAAATTTGAGAGAAGGCTTAACTTCTTGCCGAGCCATACAAAAGTTGGGCACATAAACAAAGACAACGCTTATCTGGCTTATCGGTTGACCGTAAGTTTTTTGAAGAAAACGACTAAATAAAAGGGCGACGGTAAATACCTTCTCCAATCGTCGAAAAGGCTACATCGGGCCACTGCGTAAATCGCACATCCTTCGTCTTTAGTCATGCTCAAAGCACAGCGGGAAAATTTATGTGTTGTCGAATGCAGTCGCGGCGCGAATTCAATCCCTTTCACAACGCTTTAGATACATCCAAAAAGCCGTCCATCAAGCCTTGATATAATTCTTCCCAGAGTGGCCAGTTAAAAATATTTTCACAGTCTAACACATCTTCAGGTGACCTAGTCGAAGTGGCGGAACGAGAGAGTCGAACGAGGTATCGCACAGCGTTCATGTGCTCGTTAATCCACTGACTTGGTCTAAGGTTTTATGAGACAGGATGAACCAAATTTCAAAATAATTTCACCGTTTTAAATGTAGTTAAGCTTCGGACTAGAAATTTCCCATTACTTTGTTAAACTTGACCGCAAATACCACTTTCACCACAGCTACAGCGCTGTCGCAAGCAAACCGTCGCTTCGTTTCAGAAGGTCGATTCACTTTCTGTGATTGGTTAAACAAAATGACGTGTGAATCGCGAGGTGTGGAGAATCTACGATTCGATGACAAACATAGCGGGCGATGTCTTCCTTCGTAATTTAACCAAAGAAAAAAATTGCAAAACATTTAATTTTTGGTTTAACGTGAACTAAAAAAACTGTCAGAACAAGAGCGGTAGGCGTGTTTTCAGAGCATCTCTCTCTCTCTCTCTCTCTCTCTCTCTCTCTCTCTCTCTCTCTCTCTCTCTCTCTCTCTCTCTCTCTCTCTCTCTCTCTCTCTCTCTCTCTCTCTCTCTCTCTCTCTCTCTCAACTAACACTTGTGATTTCTGGTATGAATGAATTAATATGCAAAAACTAAAAATAATAAAGAAAAATTGTCAACTATTTTCCCAAAGACGTAGAAATACACTTGCCTCGATCCAAGCGCACTCATAATAAATATCCACAAAAATATGAATACAATCTTCCGTCTGTACAACATTTAACCCCCAAATTTCAATACAACCATTTTTTTTTTACATTTATTAGTAAGCTCTGGCTTGCTGGCTCAGCAACAAATAACTTTCAAAACCATGAGAAGTTAAGTGAGAGAAACAATGTCTACAAGGTCTAAATAATAAGTCAGTAGTGCATGAATGGGTGGGGCAGGGGTTCTGAACCTTCAACTGATTGTACTTTTTTCTTCTGGTTCTACCCCTTACGTAGCAGTATCTACTTATGTCTTAACTTTGTTGCAGAGTCTAACAAAATTGCAAATTCATCACAACTTATCATTGTTCTTACCACCTTGGGAATGCCACCTTGGGAATGCCACTTTTTTGGTAGCCGCTTCAGTACACGTCTATTATTTCTATTTCTGTATTGTAACCGTTTTCTCCATTTTTACTTTGCTTCAGTGTTGCCCCTGAAGAAGCTTAGTCATGTCTCGCCGTAATATATGGCATTAAAAGTTACCCTTTTCGACCATCATTTTGTTTCTTTGCCTTATATCTACCTTTTTATGGGATATATAATTATATATTGTTATTTCCGGTTTTACTTGTAATAATAATAATAATAATAATAATAATAATAATAATAATAATAATAATAAAACCATCAGTTATCTCTCATGAAAAGAAACACCTCTCATCGGTCCTTGTTTCCAACGGTTATCCGTTTGCGTTTGTAAAAAATCTTACGAAAACCAAGGGACGAACAACCACTAAAGAACCTGAACCCGGAATTAAATCTACTGTGGTTCTGCCATACGTCAAAGGCACATCGGAGGCTTTTCGCCGTTGCCTACAACAACAAGGCATACGGACTGTTTTCAGATCTGACACAACTCTTATATCACACCTAGTGCGACCTAAGGACATTGTAGATCCAGTAAAACAAGACGGAGTAGTCTACAAGATTCCCTGCGAATGTGGTAAGGTTTATATTGGAGAGACGGGAAGATCTATGCATGAACGGATTAAGGAACACGATAGAGACATACGGATTGCTCGAACCCAATCCTCCGCCGTTTCAGAACATAGCAACGCGACCGAACATTATCCGCTCTGGGACGAAGTTAAATTTATTGACCGAGACCCACCTTGGTACACCCGTAGGGTTAAAGAGGCTATTCACATAAGACTTCACCCTAACAACATTAACAGGGACAGTGGAATTGAAATTCCTGAAACGTGGATGCCCACGATCAGACAACACAACAGTCGATCAGTACCAAAGCGGACCGCTGAGGGAACAATTTCTAGTCTGAAAGACAAGGATCGAAATCCTCCGATCAACAACAGCCTAAGCGAGGATCGAAATGCACCAATCACGACCAGCCACGGTGCTTCTTATTCTCACACGCAACCAGTCGACACCATCGCCTGATGAAGACCAGCAGTGTAGCGGTCGAAACGTCGCTATCCACATCTTTGTGACTCAATCGTGAGACAAAAGATTAACTCAGCTATAAATTAGATAGTATATATCTTATCAATATCTTTATCTTTTGTCATTACGTCTTATTAGTTTACTATTTGTAATTAGTTTCCACGTTCACGTTTAAACGAGCTTTCAGCTCCTAGGTGACACGTGGGTAAATAAAGTATTATAATCATTATTATTATTGCTTTTTTGACGGTTGGTGATAAAAATACCCTCTTTTGACAGTTGACGATTATATTTAAGGCTTACTGACGGCTGGCGGTTAACATCATTGAGACCCTCTAGCAATGCGCTTTTTTCGACAAAGGAACAGGTTCGTCGCTGACAAGGATTGGGGAAAGGGTTTTCATATGCGCATCTCGCAAAGTTTGATATGATATGATATGATATGATATTTAATAAAGATGATATGATATGATATTTAATAAAGATTTCAAAAACACATTTACAAATGTGACTGATCCGCAAATAGCACGGGCTAATCTAGGCGGATCAGTCATTTATATATAAGGAATTAAAAAAAAATTAAATAAATAAATAAAAAGTCACTAAACTATTACAATATTACTATAAGATATGCCTTAGATCACTATATTACGCTAACTGATTTACTACATTACGCTAACTGGCAGAGACAATTTTCATGTAGTTACAAGTTAAAGAAAAGGAAGAAAATAATAGTACAAGCAAAGCAGACTGGAAAGTAGAGAAGGGAAAATTATGGTATACGTCTGAAAGCGAAGTATATAGCTATATGGCACAGTAATTACTGGTATTGAGTTTCAATATTAGAGAATGGGCGTCAACATAATAGTCCTCAATCCCAAGTACAGTTAAAAGCAACTGATGAATTTTTCTTTTAAATGCTCTTTACGTGAGCTTACGCCAGACGGGGTGTAGACAATTCCATAACCTTGTACCAAACGCAGAGAAAGACTTGAGTTTCACATGCAATCTTGATTTTTGTACATAAAAATTATCTGAGGAAGAGAAACGCGTATTATATGCATGAACGTCAGATGAATGAATAAAAAGTTCACGAATGTTCCTAGGTGTAGAACTAGTAGAAACATCATGCATTATGGTGGAAACCGTTTCAAAGTAGAGCATATTAACAGGTAGGATGTTCGAGGCAATAAAAAGAGGGATGGCAGCATGAAATCTTTTATTGGAAAAGAAAATCAGACGGAGGGCACGCTTTTGCAGGGTAAGAATCTTTTTTAGATCACACTGTGCTGCCTGACCCCAAACAGGTATACCGTAAAGCGTGTAGGGAAATATCAGCGAACGGTAAATTTGAAGAAGGGTATTTAAAGGTACATGGTGTCTCAGCCTAGCAATTATGCCGACTATCTTGGTAATCTTCGAAGCAATATGATCAATGTGAGGCCTCCAGGTTAAGTTCTTGTCAATTAGCACTCCTAAGAATTTTACATAATCTTTACAATTTGTTTGACAAATCTCGCAGTCTCCAGTTTTTAACTCATGTATACACGACTGCGTTGGAACGAGTTATTGTGGACGCTGAGTGTCTCACTCTCAGTGCCCACAATAACTCGTTCACTAAGGTGTAGCAGGAGCCTCTGGGTGTAGACAGACATCGTAAGTAGTCGGACCCGAACAAGAGCGCTCGGTATTTGTCGTAGATCGATCGTTCCTGAAGGCCGCTCCGATCAAACTAGTTCACTCCTGCTCAGCGTGCATCATGCCAGGAGGATTGCTGATTTTATATCGTTCACTGTTGTGTTCATTTGGACTGAAGATGTTTCAAATTAGTTTTATGGGCAAATTCCAGACGAAATTTCATTAACCTTTGACACGTTCAGGCGCTAAACATGACAACGAGATTATTACTTGTTCTTAGACCCCTCATGCACCAGGAGGAATCAGTAAATTATAGCTTTCTAGAAAGTGACCTCAAAATGAGTAAATATCGAGTTAATGTGGTAAGCTTGGATAAAAATGAATTATGTTTTCCGAACTTGTCGTACTTGCATGAGCGAAACGATGACATCTTGAACGGCGGAAACAACTGTTTAATAATGTTCACGAACATTGGCACAATTGATGATGCGAAACCAAAGAACGTTTTTGGTCGAACGATTACAACAAATATTGCTTGAAGGACTAGAGGTTCCACATTGGAAGTGAAGTGCTGCCCCATACGGAATCCTTTAACCTTATCTAGTCAAGGCTGTGCTCTCGCGGCACTGAGGCGACTAATTTTTGGGTTCCGGCGCCCGGAGGGGCACTCTTGCTTGAAGTCCATTGTGCAATAAAACAAGCCAAATATCCTTCGAAGAGACTGGCATTGGTTTGTTGTGTTAGCGAAGCGTGGTAGAAAAAAATATCGTTCTACAAACAGTCGCACACTCGATGACATTCATAGCTGTTCGGGAAATTTGTTGCAGGTCGTTGATTTTAAAACATGTAACACAAAGTATCTTCTCTGGAAATGCTGCTACAACCTGTCCAAGCCGCACGTATCTGCTCCGTTGCTCAAAGCAGCATCTCAAGATTTTTCTTTCTGATGGTTTAGTTCTGTTTCATTTTTTAGTATTAACAGAAATTTCAAGCTCAAGATGCAAGTTTTTACAGACATGTTTCGGCATGACACATGCCATCATCAGTTTAATGTGTTGTTTCCTTTTCCAATGTTTATAAGTACGTTTACAATTTGAGTACGTTAGCAGTTTGAAATTTAAAATACAGTAACAGTTACAATTATGCGCGTGCAAATGCACGAGTGTGAATTACGTAATCAAGTCAGAAGAAGCAAAAATCGTTGTTGTGTTGTAATTGCGCATTTAGTTCTGGTTTTAAGCGGCTGATGTAGATCGCTTCTTTGAGCTTAAGACAATGTCTAGTTTTAGCTGAATCTATAATCTTGAAGCAGTCAGCCGAGCATTTGCGTTTCCAACTAGGTGAACCGTTCAGGTGTTTGAAAACATGAGAATTTTTGTCAGTTGAGAGATGCTCTTTTACCCCGGTTGTAAAGTGGCGTGACGTCTCGCCAATGTAACGGGAGTTACATCCCGCACAAGTAAATTGATACACAACCAGAGATTTTAACGCATCTGGAATAGGATATTTGAAACTGAAAAAATGACTTAATGAAGCGGAGATCTTGGCCACGTTTGAAATGATTCACCGGGAGATGAAGAAAAATCTCAGAAATCGGGAACATTCAATGATTTTGAAAAATAAAGTTGCCAATCTCGCCCACAGTTGCATCTCAACACATCATCCCACAGGACATAAGAAAACACTGCATTCTGCGAAAATTGAAGAACAGTAGCGGTATAATTGTGTTAAAGCCTGACAAAGGAAATGGGGTAGTTACCATGGACTGTCATGAATACATTCTTCATTTGATTTCATTTCCGCAGTTCATATATGATTCATTTCATATATCATTCACATATCATTCACAATACATTGGTTGTTGTCTTAAGTCTTTTCCATCCAACGTCACACATATGTGAGGATAAATACTGCTTCCCTTTTATGGTTTTTTTCTTGTTTAAATTTTGTCAGAACGTCATAATAATTGTGTGAATAGGACCAACTGTGTTTTAGCAATCATTAAAGCTAAAAATAACGACTACAATACCAGAATTCCGCTGCATATCACCGATCGTTTAAAAGCAAAGCCCAAAATGCTTGTTTTTTTGCCAGAGAATAACAACAAAAATTACATATTTTTGTGGCCAACTTTTTAATAAGAAAAACTGCCCAAATATCAAGATTCTACATTTACAGCAAACCTCAAGCTCTCTCCTCAGTATCTGCTATGAAAAGTTTCTCTCACATTTTCTGCCTGCCCTTTTTAGCCCGTTTCTGAGATCCAATCTTGTGTGTCTTAACTGGACTCGTTCACGGTCGAAAAGAATTCTGGGAACTGCAACCACGCCGCGAGCAAAGAACTCTCCTTCAGTTCATTTCATCGTTTTTCGATAAGTGCTGAGCCACCCGGTGCTACCAGCAAAATGTTGCATCGATGAGTATTTTTAGCGGTCAAAACTAGCCCACATTGCCTCGTTAGCTCCCGGAATCCACTTGCAGAAAGACAAGAGAGACAGGTTCCATATCGAGCCACCATCATCACAACAGAGCGTGTTTGGCATCTCCATCAACCTAAAACCGCCTCTCACCTCTGGTTTCTTTCAAAGGCTTGTCTTTACCCACATTCTAGCTTAATGATGCCAGCATGGGTGCTTCTGCAGAGGAAAATGGCTCAGAAAAGCACTCTAAAACTGACAATTGCACCACAATCAAGCGATTCCACTCACTCGACAAACAACAGCCACTCGGGTGCATCACGTGACTCTAAAGCCTGGGTCTCCAGTATTTCAAGACAGCAGATATTTTCATAATAACTCCATATATGAAGAAGTTAAGAGCCCCAGACCATTTATTGCCCAAAATCTGGTGGAATAAATAGCACCCACTTGGAACGAAAAGGGTTAACATAGTTAATGATAGAGAGAAATTTAAATGTTTACTTAACGATTCGACACAGATTCGTGAAGGGAAGCTCCAACGTTTTTTAAGGAAACTTCGGTCAGAAGGCCAATTAGATGAAACTACCTATAGGAATATTTATCCTACGGGTTCGCAACCGGCAAGGTTCTATGGACTTCCCAAACTACAAACGTGAAGTTGGTGCCCCTCCTCCGTTTAGACCAATTGTCTTCTTGTATTACTTCAATATATCACAAGAGCACTTACACTGGGCTTCTTACTAATTTCCCTAGTTTTACTTGCTTTAGGTATAAGGTTAGTCTGATTTATACTTTGGTTGACAGAATTTTTAAAATCGTAAATGGTTTGTACCCAGGTGTCATATCATAACTAAGTGAAGCACGATCATCCGGGTGAGTGTAGTCCTGAGAAGGACTGTCTGTGGTGACATTGACTGACGTTTCGACAACCTGAGCGGAAGTCATCATCAGAGTCAAGTGATTTGAGTAACATCAGGAGATGGTATAAGTACTCTGGTCGTTGATGTGATTGGTCAACGAAGTCGTGATGTTATTGGTTGTCTGTCAGTTAAGCCGTGATGTTATAGGCTGTGAAGACTGTAAATCGTGATTGGTGCGGTTCGATCCGTCTTTTGTTAGTCAAATGTTCGTAGGTGTATTGTTAGTCAAATTAGTCGGTTTGTCTATTGTTTGTCTGTTATTGACATCGTCAATAAGTCGTTTGTAAGGTGCGGGAAGCTGTTGGCAACGGTTCAGTGGTGTCTGTTCTAAGTTAGTAAATCAACTTTCCAGTGCGATCCGTTGGTGGTAGTTAGTACAGTAGGTAATGCATTTAGCAGAGTCCCAGTCGATTGCGTGGTTTGTAAGTAAATGGTGCTCAGCAATGTTATTGTTGATGTCACCATTTCTTGTCGCTCGTTTGTGTTCAGTCAGTCTTACGTTCAAATTTCTGCCAGTCTCACCGATATAAGTAGCCTGACAGTCGCGGCATTCGATTTTGTAAACTGCTGCCCGTCTCTCCTTCGGTTCGTCTTTGTCCTTAACGTTCGTCAATAGTTGTCGTTAAGTTGTGATGGGTCTGTGAGCGACACGGATATTGTAAGGTTGTAGTATCCGTGCAATGATTTCAGAAGTTCCTTTGATGTAGGGTATAGTCGCTGTAGTGACTGGTGTCGGGTTAGCGTTCGTAGCGTTTGGTTCTGTCCTGTAAGTGTTGCGTCTAACAAAGTCGCGGTTGTAGTTGTTCTCACTGAAAACGTTGTCTAAGTATTTGCGTTCGTCTGCTAAACTGTCGCGCGAGTCACAAACTAGTTTCGCTCGTCTTGTTAAGGTACGTATTGTCGTTGCTTTGTGTGAAGTAGGGTTGTAAGATGATTCGTCAAGTAGTCTGTCAGTGTGTGTCGGTTTTCTGTAAACTGTCGTCTGTTGTCTGTTGTTGTCACGGCTAACAAGGCAGTCTAGAAAAGGTATCTTACAATTTTCCTCGATCTCCTTGGTAAACTGTATGTAGGCGTTCTGTCTGTTGAGGTGTTCGTAAAAAACGTCGCTTTCGTCTTTGTGTACAGCTGTGAAAGTGTCGTCGACGTAACGTAGCCAGAGCGGTAGCGTTCGTTCGTAAGTCGCAAGGGCTTGTTCCTCGATGTTTTGCATGACGATCTCTGCTAAAACAACGGAAACTGGTGAGCCCATAGCTGTCCCGTGCAACTGTTTGTAGTGTTTGTTGTTGTACTGGAAGTAGGTAGAAATAAGGCAGAGGTTCAGTAAGTCCATTAAGTCGTCTGTTGGTAGTGGCAGTTGTAACGTGGGTTTCTTGATGGCGGTCTCAGTGCAGTCTAGGTCCAGTTGGAGTGGAATACTGGTGAACAGTGATTTCACATCAAAAGACACTAGTTTGTAGTCGTCAGGTACTTGTGCTGTCTTGATGGCGTCAATAAAGTTTTCAGTCGGTAAAGTTTCGGTGGTTGTGGCAAGTGGCACCTCAGTCTGTTGTAGCGTCGAATGTCAATAACGTCAGCTTGTTAAGTGAAAGTAGTTTGCCGTTGAGTTTTCGTTGAAGTGCTGGCGTCGGGTCTCGTTTAAGTAGTTCGTAAGTCTGTTCGTTGTTAACAAGTGCGTCCATCTTGTCGTGATAATCTTTCTTGTCAATAACAACAGTTATTGTCGTTTTTCAGTCGTTTAAGTGCTTGTCGTTCGTCCCTAGTGTGGTTATTGTCTGTAAGAGAGGCTGATTGTATAGTAGAAGCTATTCTACTCCTGATGTTATCCTTGGTCGGTTCTGATAGTTTTCTTTGACGAGACAGAGCCGCCTCAACACTGGATACAATGTCCTTTGTCGGTATACGTTTAGGCGTCACTGAGTGTTTTAAGTTCGTAAGAGAGTACCTGAGTTTCAGTCTTGTCTAAGGGACGGGAAGAGATATCCCTGACCCAGTTGGCGTCTGTTTTGTGTCGTTTTTTGTCCTTAGTACGTTGTAGTCGAGTTAGTTTTAGTTGTGTCTTTGTGCGGCATTGTTCAGTTGTTTTCTTAGCTCGTTGGTCGGCAATGTTTCGTATAACGTCAAGTAGGTTAGTCGGTACAAGTAGTTTTAGTTGGTCAAATCGTTTCTGTAGTTTGTCGTTGTAACGGTTCAGTCTTCTGTGACAGTCGTTAATCCGCGCTTGGATCAGTCGTCTGCAGGTGGCTTTGACGATCGGGATAGCCTCTTGTGTGTTCAACGGGGACTTAAGTCGAAGTACAGCCGGAACAAGGCCAAGATCTTTGCAGCGGTGGTTGAACCAGAGTTGTTGTCGTATTCGTCTGACGTTGCTTGCGTAACTGATGTAATCGTTAGCAAGCCGTTCGCTCTGTCGTCCAAGTGAACGTAAAATCGTAAATGGTTTGAACCCAGGAGTCATATCATAACTAAGTGAAGCACGATCGTCCGGGTGAGTGTAGTCCTGAGAAGGACTGCTTGTGGTGACATTGACTGACGTTTCGACAACCTGAGCGGAAGTCATCATCAGAGTTTGAGTGATTTGAGTAACGTCAGGAGATGGTATAAGTACTCTGGTCGTTGTTGTGATTGGTCAACGAAGTCGTGATGCTATTGGTTGTCTGTCAGTTAAAATCAACAACACCACCACTGGGCGGGAAAAAGATCTTCAACAACTATCTATAACACTTCAACGCAACTCCTTTCCTAGCCATCTCATAGGTAAGATCATTGAGGGGTATAAAAACAAATTTTCTTCTAGACCAACTCAAAACAACACTTCTACTACTGGGGAAAACACTACAGGTATTCGATACTTCAAACTGCCATTTGTGGGTGATTTCTAGACTAGCTGTCGCACCCAAAAAACTAAAACGCTTGTTAAACGTTTATTGCAAAGATATAGACATCAGAATTGTTTTTTCTTCTTTCAAAATCAAGAATTTCTTCAGTTTCGAAGATCCTATTCCAGATGCGTTAAAATCTCTGGTTGTGTATCAATTTACTTGTGCGGGATGTAACTCCCGTTACATTGGCGAGACGTCACGCCACTTTACAACCGGGGTAAAAGAGCATCTCTCAACTCTCAAACTCATGTTTTCAAACACCTGAACGGTTCACCTAGTTGGAAACGAAAATGCTCGGTCGACTGCTTCAAGATTATAGATTTAGCTAAAACTAGACATAGTCTTAAGCTCAAAGAAGCGATCTACATCAGTCGCTTAGCCGCTTAAAACCAGAACTGAATGCGCAATTACAACACAACAACGATTTTTGCTTCTTGTGACTCTATTACGTAATTCACACTCGTGCATTTGCACGCGCATAATTGTAACTTTTACTGTATTTTAAATTTCAAATTGCTAACGTACTCAAATTGTAAACGTACTTATAAACATTGGAAAAGGAAACAACACATTAAACTGATGATGGCATGTGTCATGCCGAAACATGTCTTTAAAAAGTTGTATCGTGAGCTTGAAACTCAGAAGTTGTTGAGAGATTGGCATCTCTTCGCATTGATCTTGCCATAAACTGAATAGAGTCCGCTTTTACAAACTTATTTTGACGTTTGTTTACAATTGTTCTCTTCGCGTTTGCTTCGCTAAAATTAACTTAAATATCGATTGTTTTGTGTTGTTAATTTGGATAAAATAACAAAGTAGACTAAGTAACGTTCAGCGACTGCAGAAAAGAATTAGAAGCGTGGTTTTCTCGAAATAGCACAATCCCTGTCGTTTTTTTTTTTGACGTCATGACGGACCAATTCATCACATTTGCTAATATTCACGAAACCAAATTTAGCGAAAAACTTTGCTATGCTGCATCCATGTTCCAATGTCGACAAATGAACTATTCGATGATTCGAACCAGAATTATCCTTTCAAGGTTCTTTAAAATGATGGAGACATTTTTACACGTTGTTTTGTTTATTTGCGGTCTATTTTAATCAAAAATTGGATTAGCTGCTGATTTTTGGAAGAAGCCACGAAATTCATGAAAGTAGGCAAATATATCAAGTATATTTAATATACTTAATACTTTAATTTACTTAATATTGCTTAATAGTGCTTAATAGTGTACCAAAAGCTTTTTCTGATTTACTTTAATAATCAATTAATCACACAATAAATGAATTAATTATTTGTTTGGCAACCAGCTTCCAGGCCTGGGTACCCTAGCTGGTTAGTTGAAATTTAATTCAATGCATGGTAATCCTGTAATTTTTTTAGTGCAGGAACCATAGCGTTGAAAATATCTGAAATCCCATAACAATAGTACATTACCAATCCAATCTACGGGTTAGCCATAGGCACCCTTTGATTTTTTCCACGAAGAACTTGTGAGACGGGTGGCCGAACCACGTCCTCTTTTTGATGCGCCCTTCAGGACAATGTGTCCTGAAATAGGACTTTTAAGAGGGAATGTCCACTAGGACCGAGCCATATCGTAAATATGTGGCACATCATGGAAAATCAAAAGTTTTCATATTTCGCCCAGAGATAGCCTTTGGTAAGCCTAGAAACGTGGTGGGTTTTGTTTTCTTCAAATAGTTTTTAAACCCGCCAAAAAATCACAAATTCGTCACGGTCCCTCGTCCGGTCAAAGACACGCAAAATTTAGTGACAAACACCTTAACATAAACTTCGCTCTGTTCAATCCGCACCACAATAGACAAACACCTTAACATAAACTTCGCTCTGTTCAATCCGCACCACTATAAAACTCCAGTTTGGGCCTGGAAATGTATTTTTGAGAGGTTTACAAGTCTTTTGAGGCTAATTATACTTCTGTGGGTTCATTTTTAAGGTCACGACGAGCCGCTTAAAATCACTAAAATTCGCTTCCTCAAAATTCTTAATTATGCGTACTTTTTCAACCGGCAAATTCGCTACCCGGTAAAACGCCGGGACACCTAAAATTCTGACTTTTCGAAAGAGGAAACGTCAGTGTAAAACCTGGTATAAAAATTATTTTCGGGCTTTTCATCAGCGCTGAGTATTAACGCTCTCAAAATCGTGATAATCACAACATTAACCTGCTAGAAACGTAAACAAAAGGAAGCCGTACCGGACTAGATATTCGAAAGGAACCTGAATATGTCTTCTTTCATTTGATTTCCTCGGTATTTGGACTTAGCCTATGGCAGAAAAGTCATGTTTGGCTCACCTCCTGTGAGATGTAACATCAAACGTAAGTACTGGTGTATTCAGAGTCCTACACGTACGCATGGTAACCATTGCGACGCGTTGAGTTCGGCCAAGTACATCATCTTCTCACCACTGACATTCAACCAATGACTCCAAGAAAATCCAGCACATTCCTATCCCTTGTTCTAAAACAGCAATCCATAAAAGTAGTGAAGCCTTCTAGTGTCAGTCCCTTGCTCATAAAGAGGAAATCTTATGCTCTGTTTTCCTCGCCAATGCTGGAGCTGAAATGTGTAAATGGCGTCCAATCTCTGTCACGTAATGGTCAATTGATAGGATTTTGTCACGCGTTGCCAAAAACTTAATCAAAAGATTTAATAAGACGTTCAGAGCAAACAAGTTTTATTTCAGTGAGAGCCATGAGAACATACCTCTGCGACCCTTCACGTGGAAAACGATATGGAAAATTTAAAAGAATCCGAACGTGACCCGTAAAATATCGCAGCGCCAGAAATCGCATGAAAACTGCTCAAATTGAATGGTTGTCTAACGAAAAGAATTTGTTGTTTAGCGGGGCTGTCTAACGAAAAGATATCGCACAATTCAATCACAGGCAATGCAAAGAAGTCAAACAATGGACTAGCGCCTATACAGCCGCAAGAACGGTTAAGACGGATTCCGCTCCAGGTTCGAGCAATGAGTGCTAAATGAGCACGGTAACTTTGAGAATGCTATTTAAAACAATCCACTTTAGTTAATTTCTCCAAGTGATCCCACGATTAAATTCTCCAGCATTCTCGAGAAAAATAGTGTCAAACCTCGTAAGAATGCTTAAAGCGTCTGTGTTTTATTGAAATATGGAACTTCGAGTCCAATTTTATCTCGTGGGGTCAGCTTAATAGCTTAAAGTCTCGATAGGTTCTTCTTAACAGCATTCAAAATATTACCATGCCATGAGGATTTTTGGGAACTTAATTTTGCCATTATTGCTCGAATGTTCGAATAAAAATCATCTTAATTTTATCCTATCTGCAACACAATGTGCACTAAGGTTTGCCCTCCAATGATTTTAACAAGGGAAATAAAAAGGGTGCTTATTCGTTTTAAACAAGACTAGTTCATTTTTCACCACAGTATCTTGAGTTTTCAATGCATATTGTAAGGGTCGTGACCCATAATCCCCCTAGAGTTGTAACTCCCATAACCCATTGCGGTAGAAATGTAATAAACAAGAAAGTGTTGACTTTCGTTGTGGATTAGTTCGCTCTTTTCCAGCTTTAGACACTCAGTAGGGATCTTGCTTGAAGCTCTCTCGGCGAGCGAGTAACAAATCGTTTCTTTACAGTCATTCTTTTTACGTTATTTCGTGGTCTTATGTTTCAGCGCCGGCGTTCTGCAAAAACCCTTTCATGCAATCATGACTTCAAACAGAAAAAAGATTGATGTGGTGTTATCCATTTGCTAAAGATACTCACACGCTTCTCTCAGAACATAGCCTTATTGTTGTTTTTTTTTTTTAAGCCTAGCGGTGTAAAGCTATCGATTACTTGCTTTGTGTCACGCGCCACGCGAGCACGGTGATAAAACTGATAAAACTGTCACGTATTGAGTGCACAAAGAACCAAAAAATGCTTATCTTTTTACGTCGTTTCATTGGAAAAATATATTTACAAGACGGAGACATTTCATGGGGTGAATTAAGTCTTTCAGCTTTTTGAGAATATTTCATCTCTTTAACGAGATGAATCCCATAGAGGCATGGTTTGTTTTCGTATAGTACTTATGTAGCCAGGAGCTCCTGATGTAGCTCATAACGTTTTGCACCTTTTTCAGATTTTCTCCTTTGATGGATCAAGATTAGTTTTTAGTTGCAAAGTAAAGTTAAGTCTGATTACGAACCTAATGGCTCATCTGGTCGGAGCTCATCCCGGTTTCTGTAGCATGAAGTGATTGGGGGTATTTCTACTCCCCTCTGAATTGGATGCCAGTCCATCGCCGGTTACCCCGAGAAATAGTTTGCCAGTAGTACCCATTTATACACCTGGGTTGAGAGAGGCACTGCGAGAGTAAAGTGTTCTGCCTAAGAACACAACCCAATGTCCCTTGTCAGGGCTCAAACCCGGACCGCTTGATCCGGCATGTGGCCACCCGCCTCCCTTCGATGCTACAATAAACAAATCGATGCTACATCAAACAAAGGCCCAAACATTGGTGAGAAAGTGGTGGCCACTTTTGTGACGTAAACGATGGGCTTGTTACTCGAGAACGACTCTTATAACCTTTTTAGTCGAATTCTAATCAGCACGTCAAGGTTTACGTTTTGGGAAGTGTAAAAAAAAAAAGCGATGAAAGCAGATTCAGGACCACCTCAATTTAAGGTAGCTGTGAATCCGCTCTGATCAGTAATCTTTTATCGGTTCCGGCTGTGCACATTTCACATTCACTTTCACATTTTGTTTATATATTTTGCACTTAATTTTGCACTAAAAAGGTTATAGGAGTCATTACAATAACAACATAAAAAAGGAAAAAAAAGATACATGTATAACAATCAAAGGAGATCAGTTCCATCGTTAAACGTTTTTTAATTTTTTTCTCAAGACTTGAAGTATTGGTCAAACGGAGTCGCTAGTAGACCGTAGACTTAAGGACTTTCGATGGCCTACATTCACTTTGGCCAAGATCAATTATTACAGGCAAGTACGCGGAAGTTTTTCACCCTTTTGTCACCCATCGACGGCCAACACGTATTGATCGCACGTTATTCGTTACAGGACTGCAGCTAGCTTGCATTAGCAAGTAAACGTGAAGTCCGTTTGCCCTTTCAACGCATGTCTGTATGCAAGTTCAACTTACTTGGCACAACTTTCTCCTAAAGTTACCGAGGCGTTGCGCTTCTGTAGCTCGCTACTATCTTCTGACGTACAGTAACAAAGTTGCCGGGAATTTAATTAATACTGGTTATAATCATTGTGATTATATAACAAAATAGGTACATATCATGACAGTATACGATCATTCCGCATTGATCTCTCACATAAAATAATTGGAAACAAGACGTCACAAAACTCCAAAACCTGCTCGCCAGCGGAAAAAAAATCGATACTCAATTTTCAAACCTATAAAATTAGTCTCTAAAGTATGACCGCCCTAAACCGGAAAAAAGGCCTCATCTGCGTAAACATTTGAGAAGGGCTACAAATTTGTTAATGTGGAAATAATCGGCTCCTTGTGAACAAAATACTCAATGCCAAGCCAGAGTGAAAAACACACCCTATTTCAGTCCAATATGTGTAAGATTTACACCTTTTTCAGACATAAACAGCTCAAAAACCATACCCTTTGGGGCCGTACATACCTCTGATAGTCCCATATAGCAGAGTCATCCTAACCCCTCCCCCTCCCGAGCCCAAAACACATAAAAGCACTGTTTCTCTGCCAGGAAGTTTCCGCGTGAGTTTGGATCCTTCTGGCTTTAAAATTTGATCGTCTCATTAAATTTCCATATTCATTATTCTTTTATCCATTTTTGGCAATGCGTGACAAAATCCTATCAAGTGACCATTGCGTGACAGAGAGGTCGAAATCGGACGCCATATTTACATTTCAGCATGCAACATGAGCGAGGAGAACAGCACATAAGCATTTCGCTTTAGCAAGCAAGGGACTAGCGATGGAAGGCTTTACTACTTTTATGGATTGCTGTTTAAGAACAAGGGATAGGAATGTGGTTAGGAATGTGGTTAGGAATGTGGTGGGTTATCTTGGAGTCATCGATTAAGGGCCCATTAAAGTATCTTTTGATGCCGTTGCTAGGGAAAAATAAATTTGCTATAACTCTGCACATGTATGCTTCAATTAGACCAAATTTGGACAATACCCATAGGGGGCAAATATGGTCCAGTTCATGACGTCATCGGACCACGCCCAATGTCACGTGACCAGAAACAGAAAAATGCATTTTAACTGAATGGCTTAAGCCTTCTTTCCGCATTTTCTGTATAATAACAATTCAAAAGCCGTTTTGAAGAAATTTAAGCATGCGTTTTGGTTTATGATGAAAAATAAAAAAATGAGAAAGGAAAATGTGTTTCTTTGACCACTCTTTTGAGCCTAATTTTTTGGTTTTTCATTTTGTCGCAAAACCCATGCTTGAAATCCAAGAAAATATGATGTTCTTTTGAATTGTTTCAAAATCCAGGAACTACAATTATCTCTCGAGGAGAAAAGTTCTTTTTTCGCGGCACCGGAAGTGGCGAGCGAATTTTCAGCGGCCTGGTGCCTAAGCATTCTTGGCCAGGCTGCTAGGGCAACGAACGTTCTGTTTCGAATAGTGGCCGCGAGTCAGATAAAAGCCGTCGAACTGGATGTGTAATGATGACTTATCTCCACGTCGAACTGCCTCAGTTCTTGCTTCTTGCACGCTCCAGTCGACGATCCCTTTTACGAACGGCGCAATCCATTCAACAATATGGATCCACTGAGTGGAACTGACATGATCCAGACCAAGAGTCCTGAGAATTTTGTGGTAATCTTTGAAATATTGCCCATTGACAAGGAATGAAAGAGCAACGAGATTACGGATTACAGATCTTGGACGAGTTGTGGCCTTAACGACAGGAATGCTACTCTTCAAGTTGACTTTTTTCCCACATCGACTACATTCGAACTCGAACTCTTCAACTGTGTTTTGTTTTACCGAACAAAATTCGAATTCAGTTTCTTTTTCACAGTCACAGTGTTGTAAATTACTTAAATTACTGTTAACTAAGTTCTCAAGCGAGGCTGATGTTGTAAGGAGAAGTTGTCCATCATGATCACAAGCTTCGAGCTCACCATTATCAGTCAGGTTTTCTATCGAGTGCTTAGCACTTTTGATGTAAGAATGAAATTCTTGTGATAGAGTTGCTTTCAAGGATAATTTACAAGCCTCCTTGCTCACTGTCTGCTGCTCCATACTGTCTTGGGAGAGTGGTTGCAATTTAGTGGCCTCGATAGCTTCGTTTATTTGTGTTATATCTAGACAGTGGAGTTTCTCAGGTTCGGAAGGACATTTCACGGACACAGGTTCACAGGATTGCACAGTTTTATCATAAGAGATGTCAGAGAGCTTCGGAGCGGTCAAAAAGGCCGCGGACACAGAGTTTCCTATGAAGTTTCCAGGTGATGACAGCCCAATACTAATTTCAGTTTGTGTCTCTGCATCTTTGAGATTTCTATTCCCAACCTGACACTGGAAATCTTTAACTGTCACCTTTTCAAGATTACTCTATCGACATGCAGTCATCGATGCGGCTTTCCGTTTACATCCGTACGTGGATGACATTTTCAGGCAGAAAACTCAAGTTTCAAAAATTAAGGCACGACTCACATGTTGTAAACGTAAAGCAGAAAATTAATTAATAAAAATGTAAACAAAAAGTTTTACCTTGTGTTTGTTGCAACGAAGTTAAAAAAAAGTTACCGGCGACTTGAATCAGCGACGGGCCGGCGCCGAAAAAAGCGCGCGAAAATCTTTTGGCTGACCGGAAGTGAAATTGCACTTGGGTAGCAACCGTGTATCTTAGCAACGAGATACTTCAATGGGCCCTTAAATGTCAATAAGATGATGTACTTTGCCGAACTCCACGCGTCGCAATGGTTATCGTGCAGGATTCTGGAAACACCAGCACTTAAAATATTTGAATGTCATATCGTACAGAAGGTGAGCTAGACGTGACGTTTCTGCCATAGTTTAAGTCCAAATACCGAGGAAATCAAATGAAAGAAGACATTTCTTGTTCCTTTTGGTTATCTGGTCACAGGCACCCGCCGATTGTTTTCGTTTCTAGCAGGTTAGTGTTGTAATTATCACGATTTTGAGAGCGTTAGTACTCAGCGCTGATGAAAAGCCCGAAAATAATTTTTATACCAGGTTTTACACTGAAATTTCCTCTTTCGAAAGGTGAGAATTTTAGGTGTTTTGGTGATTTACCGGGTAGCGAATTTGCCGATTGAAAAAGTGTGCATAATTAAGAATTTTTGAGAAGCGAATTTTAGTGATCTTGAGCGGCTCGTCGTGACCTTGAAAATCAACCCACAGAAGTATAATTAGCCTCAAAAGACTTGAAAACCTCTCAAAACTACACTTCCAGGCTCAAACCGGAGTTTTATTGTGATGCGGATTGAACAGAGCGAAGTTTATGATAAGTTATTAGTCACTGAATTTTGCGTGTTTTTGACGAGAGGTGGGACCTAACGGATTTTTGATTTTTTGGCGGGTTTACAAATATATTTCAAGAAAAAAACCACACCACGTTTCTAGGCTTACCATAGGCTATCTCTGGGAAGAATATGGAAGCTTTTTATTTTTCATCATGTGCCACGACTGGCTCAACGATAGTGGACATTCCCTCTTAAGCGTTAGGCCACCTAAGCTTACAAGCTTGCAATGCAGGTGAGCTGAGACTACGGGTGGCCAACGTTCTTTAATTCTAATAACCTTATACAATCATTTAGCACTTAATTTGGTGAAGCTAATTCTATTCTTTAGATATTCACACTGTAAATAACATTTACCCAAAATTATTATTGTAAAAAAAAAATATTAAAAATTAAAGCGAAAAAAATACAAAAGTACAAATATCCAAATGTACAATTTCGCGGATTATCATTCGATACTTTTTACCTTCCTTTTCATTGGCCCAGAGCCTACCACGTGACCTACAAATAGCTGCCTACAAATAATGGTCTGCTCGTGCGCAGTACCGTCCAACTGTGATTCTGCTGCAAATAATATTCTACTTATGCGTAGTTGTATCCACGCGTCCAAACTCTTCAAATTCAGTCAAAAATGGCAGATCGTTTCATGCTTCCCGAAAATAATTGTGAAAAACAAGCTCGGTGATCGAATGATAAAGCTGTTATTGAACTCGGTTTTCGCAAAATATCGTGATTTGCCAGTGTCTCGCAGATCTGATCTGCTCGCTACTGACAAATCACGATATTTTGCTCAACCTCGTCCAATAATTGTTTAATATTTGTACTCGTCTCGTGGGTTCTCTATACAGTAAATAACAGAGTTGGACAATAAAGAAATGTATTTGAATTGTTTAATTTATTCCACATTGATAAAATGCATTCTTTATCAGACATAGACGAGTGTGCCATCAAGAAACATGGCTGTCCAGTCAATGCCTATTGTGTGAACACTGCTGGCTCGTATTATTGTAGTTGCAACCAAACAGGATACCATTGTAATAGCAATAGCAGCATGTGTGTGGGTATGTAACTGCATCGTTCTATCAATAAACGTTCCCAGTGAGTTATCTCATGCGAAAATGCAGTCAGGTAGCTTGAAGGTACGGCTCCAGTTTTGTAGTCTCCTTCAGATGAAATATCCCGTTCCTTTACAGTAGGAAGTGATTTGGTAAGAAATAAAAATTACACAAACAGGCAACAATGAAATGATAATGCACGGAAACGACAACAACAACGATGACGATGACGACAACGACAACGACAACGACAACGACAACGACAACAATCGCAATCAAAATAACAGTAATAAACTTTGACTTTAACTTTGTAATTTGACTCGTTCTATGGGTTCCCCTTGTTACAGAGTGACCCTTAAATACATTTCACCATAATACGCAAACTAAATGAATCGACTAGCATGAGTAACTTGATATTTAATTAGTGATTTTGTCTTTGTCTTTTGTTAGATATTGACGAGTGTGCTCCGGACTGGGACTCATGTGATAAAAACAAGTCATTTTGCGTTAACACTCCAGGGTTCTTCTATTGCGCATGTCCCGACAAAAATTATGCTTGGAATGGACAGTCCTGCGTTGGTAAAGGCAGACATTTTATTTTGTGATATCGTGAAAGTAAATTGTCTGAATGTCACTATCAAGTGAAAGTACTAGTTCGAGTGCCAAGGCTAAACGCAGGGGACACAAGTTATATATACGAACTACAAATTATGAAAATGCTATATTATAAACAAAACTACAAAACTATGCTTGACATGGTTTGTGGGTTTACCAGCGTCGTAGAACCATTAAGGCGTACGGATCGGAAATTCTTTTTTTCGGAAGGAAATAGGAGATGTAAAAAATTGAACTGAAATGCAATGTTAAGTAGTGACTCGATAACGGAATTTTGCAAAATGTATTTTTTTAGATGTAGATGAATGTGCTTATGGATCATATGAATGCCAACCCAACACCTATTGTGTCAATACCGTGGGCTCGTATAACTGCACCTGTAACGAGAGTTAAGGGTACAAGCATAATGGAAGTATGTGCTTAGGTGAGTGAAAACTGTAGGTAGTCATCACAAGTGGTTCAGTCTAACTAGTGCAGCCAACTATATTCATTGTTTTCCAAATGTAGCCGACTGTGGAATATTTTGCCTAGCCCATTATCACCCTTGATGCATCGCGCGCCGCGACGTTGTCTTGAATTAAGTGCGCGTGACACGAAATTACTCTTCGAAGCCCTTATTTTATCGCTCTTGTTTTATCGCGTCGTGAACAATTCTCCAAATTTATGGCCCTAAATGTGTTCTCTGTTAATTCTTCTTCATTTTCCTTGCATTATTTTGGGAACAATTTGTATGTGTGTATGTAAATATTTGGCCCCCTTTAAAGTCAAAAGAGTCATTGTGGCAATAGTCGGTAGCGGTGACTTCGCAGCGTTGTTTTACATCAAGTGAGCGGGTTCAAGGAGGATTTACAGAGACTCGTTGATAAAATTGGGGATTTTTACCTCAGAGCTATCAAGAATTCGCTGAGCTTGTTGGAGCCGACTTACCGTGATTTGGAAACTGATTTGATGGCGAGTATTGAAAATTACACGTGTCTGGATAACTGGTCAGTTTGTGTAATGGGTTCTGCGAATAACTCTTCCGTGTTTTTAATCCGACTTGTCGCTAGGTCTCTTTATCGACTGCTATTTATATGTCCCATTTGGCATTCGTAGCTTTACGTTCAGTTCGCAGCTTGCCTAAACTACGTGATAATTAATTTCTCCTTCTCGACACGTTCTCCGTGATATACTACACCGTTTTTCTTTCCTCCATGTTTTAATGCGCAGCTCAACGTTTACCTCCTTTTGTCAAGACGCATGGTATTTTGAACACAGTATAATTAGCGAAACGACAGGATTATTGAATGAGAATGTATGAGTATTGTTCTTACTGCAAATTAGAAAGCATTAACTACCCAACAATAAATGCTTCCTTGTCGAGATTTTGTCACCATCCTCTCGGCGACACATAATCGGTGAGTTCTCCCGCCCCCCTCCCCTTGGGACAAGGGACAACTCGACGTGATGAACAAGATCAAAATCCCGATAAAAACAATCGACAAATCAGAGGCCCATTTAACAATAGCGCGATTTCCAAAACAAAAGGATGTTATCTATTTGTACAATGTGTTTTAAACGCTTGTTGTCTTAGTACTGATCTTATATTAGTTCCTTTTGAAGATGGATATACTGATTTGATGTAGTTTTAACTATTGAAGTCATTCATAGGGAAAGCCCCAATCTATTAAAGACACGATTTTCTGCAGCAAAGTAACACAACGACTGAGAATCATTATTTGTAACCTATTTCTACAGTCACAGATGCCTGTGCGCAAGGTTTGCATGATTGCCCTGTCAATAGCTACTGTGTAAGCAATGCAGGGTCATATGACTGCAACTGCAACCAGTCAGGATTCAGATACAATGGAAGTGTTTGTATAGGTTTGTCAGTCTTTTATGTATTTGCCTAGCTAACATCAATATTGAAATGGGTACTTTCTTATCTAAGCTATAGATATGTCGATGTCCTGCACTTCATACTTAAATAAAACTCAAGCAACACTTTTCAGGCTACATCTCCCCAATCCCACTCTTGAATAAAATCCTCGAGGTTTCAAAATTTATCTCCCCATTTTAGAAAGTCAGAATAAACCAAGTTGAGATAGATCATGAAAAATGGCCAATAAAAATGATTGAAGAATTCAAACGACTTAACGATCACTTAATTCCTCTGTTGAAGAAATAAACACATCTGCTTTAATTACTAATATAACTGATACATTCTATTGCTGATGTATTAAGGTGTCTCTATTGCACGGCAAAGGGAAACTTCATCATAAGCGATAGGTCTCCATAACCTTCTTCCTGGTGCTTGTTTTGGTTATGTTATTGAATCTTCAAATAGGTCTCATTTCATTCAAAGTCAACTGACGGAGTCACTTTAACTTGTATGAATTGTTAAGATTGTTGATCGTTTATGTCGCAGATGTGGATGAGTGTGTAGAGCCAGGCGCGGATCCAGGGGAGGTGAAATGGGCGAATTTTCACCCCCCTTTTTCTGAGCCCCCTTCTTTCTTTCTTTTTTTTTTTTTTTCTTATCCCTCAAATATTGAAATAATATTTGATTTCTCTGATTTCTGTGATTGAGGTGGAGAAAATTCACCCCCCATTTCAAAATCCTGGATCCGCGCCTGAGAGCGTGACCGTTGTATTGAGAATGCAACCTGTACAAATAGGATGGAGGGTTTGCATGATTGCCCTGTCAATAGCTACTGTGTAAACAATGCAGGGTCGTATGATTGCATCTGCAACCAGTCAGGATTCAGATACAATGGCAGTGTTTGTATAGGTTTGTTAGTCTTTTATGCATTTGTCTAGTATCAATATTGAAACATTTATCTTCTGTGGCACTAAACAAGCAGTCCAATTACATGTTCTTAATATTTCTGGACCATAAAACCATTCTATACACGCTCTATAATGAAGAGAACAATAGGCTCGACTTTGCGGTTTCGAAAATTTCGTCAGCTTGCTTGTTTTGTACGTTGCGAAAGCAACTTTGCTTTTCGATGTCCTGCACTTCATACTTAAGTAGAACTCAAGCAGCACTTTTCAGGCTACGTCTCGCCAACCCCACTCTTGAATAAAATCCTCGAGGTTTTAAAACTTCTCCTTCCATTGAAGAAAACCAGATTACAACAATTTTCGATGATTGATAGGTCATGAACAATGGCCAATAAAAATGATTGAAGAATTCAAACGACTTAACGATCATTTAATTCCTCTGTTGGAAAAAAAAAGATTCAAATAAATACATTTGCTTTAATTAATTTAATATTGTTGATGGTTTATGTCGCAGATGTGGATGAGTGTGTAGAGCGTGATCGCTGTGCTGAGAATGCAACCTGTACAAATCGAGATGGGTCTTATGACTGCAACTGCTCAGCAGCTGAATCTCATCTTTGCTTTGGTATGTTTCACTTACGTCATTATTATCAGTCACCCTATGGTCCATGAGATGGGAAAAGGGGGCATACTCGAGCTCATGTTACCTTATTGCTGAGGAAGGTACTACGTAAGTAAGACTACTTGTGCCATCTGCTTGTTTTGCTAGTCGACGACTAAGGAATTCCGGTATTCTAACTCCTTGAATATGATTAGATAAAGTCACGTGTTCCAGCGGTCCAGATTTTCCCTACAAGAACCCGCGGCGAATTCGCAAGGGAACGGAAGTGAACGAAAACGTCTACCAAAGTTAACTAAAGCGCAAAAATGATACAAATGGTGTTTTAAATTAAGCGCATATGGTTGTCCAATGGGAAAGGAAATGAGCAGTGGGATTAAAATCATAGCCATTTTTGAAAAAAGACAAGGGGGTACCCATGGGGATTATAAAATTTCTACCAGTTTGGCAGTCCATTTACTGATACCAATTTTCGTTTCCTTTCTTACAATCCACGTATGTCTCAATTTATGAGAATGTAAACGCTGGTTTGTTTCCATACATTCCGTCAATAATGGAGTGAAAACCTTGCTTTCGTAGTTGTTTTTGCAACGATGGCCAGAATTAGGTATAACCACCGAGCTATTCAATATTTTATTCAAAATTAAGGTTTAGTAAATTTTCATTCAAGATTAGATAATTTTCGCCTTGTCGTCTATTAATTTGTGCTTTGTTTTTGGTCGAATGATTCACGCTAAAGTCAGCTTTTAGTTTCACAATACTAGCAAAATTTGAGAGTTCGCTGAATTAAATTTAGTTCTTGGTTTAGGTAGCTGACCGTAAGATACCTATTAAGATTCTCTGTGACGGTTTCAAGGTTCAATTATTTCCGCGTTCTCGTCATTTTTTGTCAAGTAATTAAACGCTTTGTTCATTTATTTGTTCTCCACCAACTAAAACATCCATGCAAATTCGCTCGTAATAAACGGATTTTGTCCGATGCAGGTGGGTCCGTACTACAAAACAATACTACAAAATCACTAAACGCGTTATTTGCCGGCCCAAAGGTCGGTCCGTATTGCAAAAGACATTATGGGCTTTTTGTAAGGACTACGGAAGAGTCTAGTAAGGCGGGTTTTGACCGCGGAAGAATGGGACGAATACCTAGAGTTCCGGGGAATTTACATTAAGCAAGCCGTACTAACCCTACGTCGCGTTGTATGAAAAGTTTCTAATCTTTTTCGGTGAAGTGGGTACGTCATGCCATCTTTTAACGAAATAAGAGATTTGCTTCTTTATTCCTACGGTGTAAATTTTACTTCTGTGTGTACAACACAACATCATTTTCTCGACTCCATGCCAGGCGCCTAAAAACAACAAAATTAAACTTATAACTTATTATCGAACTTGATTTTGTCATACATTTTCCTCGCCCAAATGTTAATATACACGTTCCAATTAATAAGTAAACTATTTCCACAATGAAAGGTTTCCTAATTCGAATATTGGGAAAAGCCGTGCCAAGAAAGTTGGTTACGTTGTTTGAGTTTCACGCCCGTCACTGGATTTAGTACTCAAAATCGAGAAATGTATATTTTTTTAGAAATCACCAAGGACGGCCAAAAAGGTATAAATTTCAATATGTTGCCACTTAGATTAAAACAATGGCATACGAAGCATGTACAGTGCAGTGCAGGAAAACACATCAACAGACTTCCGTACTTTCCTCTACGGCCCGCCATGATATCCGTATTCGGCGAGCTGAGTACGGCTGGAAACCAGGTCACTGACAAGTGGCGGGAAGCAAAACTACTTCCGGTCAGCGTACTAGACGCTTCCGTAGTCCTTGCTTAAGGTCCCTGTTGTCCTTACTCTCAAGTATGGTCCTAGTCCCTGCATTGAGGACCTCTTGGACATTTTTTCCCTATGCATTTGTTCTACCGTTCGATCCTGTGGTAAGCAAATTTTCTGTTGTTTATATTTCTAGGGTCTTCGTTGTGTGATAAACCACGAGCTCAAATAATCAATATTGGTCGGACCATTGAGAATCCTACTATAGTGCAATTGAGTTCATTATACACATTTAAGGGCGCTATTGAATTGAGGTGTAGCCGAATAAAGACCAAGAACGTTACATGGATACTGGCGGATCCATCGTGGAACAATTCACAAGCCATCCAGAGCGGGACTATCGTGTGGAGTAACTCAAGCGAGTGGCCCCTCACGGAAAACCATATAGCCTTCGCGCACGTATTACATGCCTTGTACCTCTCTGTTGTAGTAGTTCAAAGAGAAAATCAAACAGAAAAGGTGTATGATAGCGGATATGTTAAGATCCTCCTCTCACCACTTGTGGCGATAATCTCAGGAGAAACTGAAATAACAAGAGGAAATAAGCAGAGTTTTATCCTGAATGGATCCGAGTCGTACGATCCTCATGTTGGACCTGGAAAACTTGAAACATTGAAATTTCACTGGCTTTGCAAGAAATCTGATGAAGTATTTCCAACGAAAAACCTGCTTGAGATTCAAATTGATCATATTCCCCTAAATGGCACGAATAGAACAGGTGGAGGCTGCTTTGGCACTGGTATTGGAAGACTGGGAACTACTGAACCAGTTGTAGTGTTAAACGCCTCGGTAATGGATAGTTTATCCACCTCGTACGTCTTCAAACTTGTTCTAACGAAGGACGCCAGATCATCTTCTGATGCCAAAACAGTCCATGTTGTTGAAGGTGACCCACCTGAGGTGTCGATAAAGTAAGTATTCTTCACACATGCGTAAAAAAACAAGCCTATGAACTCCTATAATGCAATTTCTGACGGTTGAGTGACATGAGAACGAATTAGTCAGAGATTCATATTCTGACGGCACGATGTAGAGGGTTACGTGTTACCATGGGATGTTTCGGGCCGGAGATTCTTGTCAGTCTACGTCAATTGTTTTGCTAAGTTTTGTTTCAGACCAATTTTCTTTTTTTTTTCTTTGTCAGCATAGTTTTTGTACCCTTTCCTCGGGGTCCGGAGCGACTTCATTAGGTGATTAATACGTTTCCAGGTACTCTATAAAGGGTATTTTTTTAAAAGTGGTTTTTCGTATCTAGCGTGGCACAGTTGAACCTATACATCTATATACCATTTTCATGTACCATTTGCAATGTCATTATTCACTTATAATAGGCCACTTCCGAATTACCTTTGGCCTCTTTTTCAAAGCGAGTCCTGGTGCTCATCTTTTCATTTGAAAATTAGTTTCCATTCATATGCAAATTTAACTCATTTTCATATGAATGGAAACTAATTTTCATATGAAAAGATGAGCACCAGGACTTGCTTTGAAAAAGAGGCCCAAGGTAATTCGGAAATGGCCTATTAATGTTGTCACATTAGGTTACATTCTTCAGATGGCTGACTGAACAATCTTAATAATTATAAGTTGTTCACTTTGAATGTCTCGAGTTAGTGAAGTCAGAATCAAAGGAATGTCGTCTTCCTCGTTTAGAAGATTAATCGATACCAAACAAATGTGCTTGATATTTAGATAAGAAGCTGTTACGTTACGAAAATTGCACCGTCAATAGTGTTATGATAATGCGTGATATACGCCCACAAGGACCAAGTTCCCCTTTAAAGTTCCCCTGATACATTCAGTTCACCTGAATTCCTTTGAAATGTCACCAAGCTCACTTTATAGGACAGTTTTTCCCCTGCTAGTTTATCGATGGCGTCGCCCACCTTAAATGTCATAGCTGTTGTAAGAGTTTAGTTATGAAAGTATTTGGGAATTCTATGCAATCTCAGATCCAATCATAATCTCAATCTTATGCGGCTGCTTTCAAGTCAACCGTTTTATTTACTGGAAGACAAACATGAAAAATTGGGGAAAGGCCAATTCAGTTGTCAACATTTTCAGATACACGTTTCGCCCAGAAGAATGTCGCATCTTCTAAGGAATGAGTTGAGTGGAAGATAATTATCGTTAGATAAATTTCTCTTCTGACGTGCTATGGCAATAATGGGAAATTGTTTTTGTTTCTGTTTATTGCAGCTTTGTGTTAAATGACCGATTGAATGTCATTCCATCGGCTTCGCTGACCATTTATGCTGATTACATAGGTTCCTCGTGCAATGACTCGGTGAAATACAAGTGGCTTTTGTACAAGCAAGACATAATAACCAAAGCGTGGACAATCGTTGTCAATAATTCTGTGAGCTCGTCGGTGTTGGAAATTTCGCCGAATATTCTTGAAGACAACACTGTTCATAAATTAGAATTAACTGTACAACTCGATAACAGGACGGCTTCTCAAAGTACGCAGTTCTTCAAAACTGCAGTCCTTCCACGAGATGGTTTATGTGCTATTACGCCGTATGCCGGCGAGGCCGTTTACACCTCGTTTGAGCTGGCTTGTTCAGGATGGTTTGCGGCCAATGAAACGTTTACTTATGAGGTACAAATTCGAGGGAGTGGCGATATAAATTACATCCTGTCGCACGGCCTTCAGGAGAAACAACAGTTTGTTTTACCGCAAGGAGATGTTAATCATGGATATGAGTATGATGTCAAGGTTTTCATTTTAAGGAGCAACGGCGCTACATCAGAAAAAGAAATTCCAGTAACGGTAGGGGATTACCAATGCAAACTTAATGACAATGGTATTGTGATGATGTTACATGTATGCAGCTGTAAACGCTTAATGAACCAAGTGCAATCCATTATTTTCACATAACAAGCACTATGTATTACACTAATTTGGATATGTGTATATACCATTTCTGTAAATGACTGTGTGTACTGATCAACCTTTGTTCTTTAATCTACGCACCACAAATCTTTTAAGCATTCTTTTGGAACAGCTTCAAACTACTTTGTGCATTCCCTTCTTCATACATTCTGGAAACGATTTTTTTTCCATTACAACTGTATTCGATGCGATGCCGATCTTCTGTTTTTTTTTATTTTATTTATTTTGTATTTATTTTTTTAAATTTTTTTATTTTAATAAAACGGCGTGTTAATAGACCTCTTTAGCTTTTATGTTTTGTTGTAGGTTATGTGATGTTACCCTGCAGAACTGTTTATTCAAAACACCACCTTCTTCACGTGCATATGTACGCATAATTTATGAAGAGACAAAAGGAAAATCGCCTTGGGACCTACATTGGAGAGCCAAAATATACAAGCCAAAAGAGGGGTTCCGTCCTGTTGTACCGGTACACAAGGGAATAACCATTGTTTTTTCTTTTTTTAGGAGTCATTGGTTAGCTGTTGTGTATTGTTTAGTCTTTTGTATCGGCTCTTGTGAACCGGTACCCGAGGACACAACCCAAAGAGGTCTATTTCCAAGACCTGCAGTAAAAGCTCTATTAATCCCCCATCTCTATTAATCCCCCACCTCTGCCCCTCTCTCTAATAAGTCCCCCATTTAGAAGTCGCCTCAAGTCTCCGCGTACTGCGATCGTGGCGTCGATTTGTGTGTCTAGTGTTCCGTAGAAACTAGACACCTTGCAAGAGCGGTAAAAGATTGCGCAAGTTCTTCATATAGGATAACAAATGACATTATGGTTGCACTGAAATTTCCCTTACGTAACTGGCTACATGAAGTAACCGACCACTACCACGTAACACAAATATGGCGAAAATGTGTAACCGTAATCACGTTGATATTTTGTTGTGAGATCAGTCGCGTAAGTCGGAAATCCTTCAGGAATTGGGTGAGCGAAACTCCTGGAGGAGACAGAGGGATATTCTGAGGAAGCAAAGGATACGAGTTAGCTTATCGTCGTACTGCTGGGCCATTTAGTAAGTCTATCACGGCAAACCAACAACGAATCCATAACTGTGGGCACTTCGTGATGTACTGTTGAACCAATCATATTGATTAGTGAAAACATTCTCTCGACTACCAGTAGGAATTACATGTGTGTGTATGCAAGGTCCCTTGCCTTCTGTTCCACTGCAGCACTGAACTAAATTTAAATTCAAAACGAAAAGGGGACGATTGAAGTGTCGAGTTCGATGATCATTATAAAAGTCCATGGTTCGTGCCTTCATCATCATGGGAGCGAAACAGCTGCGGTCCCTTAGGGATATAGTAAAATGCAATAAAACGTGGCTTATGATTGATTGCGTAACTGATAGGAATCGGAAATATGTCACTCGTAGTTTGAGAATCATGCAAATATGTTAAGATACATGTTCAGTGTGGCACAAAATGTAGTTAGTGTTTTCGGTGTTAATTACATTGCAGAAACTAGTTTCACATGCAGTTCAGAACGAGAAAATTTCATGGCATATGTACCATCTTTACCTGAACTGGATACATGTTCGCATTAAGGATCTATTTTTTGTCGATGGAAGGTAGTCATTTAGCTGGCTCCCCATTGAGGTTTGAGAAAGAAACACCTACTGACAGCTTATAGTAAAGGCAATGAAAACGTTAAGCTTGTGGGATGAGGCTGGAGTGACAAGGGTAATTCACAAATTAATGTGATCAAGTAAGCTGAAGCCACTCAAAGGGCACTAAGGCCACAAGGTAGCGGGCATTGCCCCTTAAATCTACCAAGGCAAAGATTGAGCCCAAGCATTAGCAGCCATGGACAGCTGTTTCGGCCTTGTTAGGCCTCATCAGCATGGAATAGCTAATGCGCAGGCTCAAGTATCCACATATCAATACTGGAACAAGCAATGAAAACGTAAAGCTTGTCGGATGTGGCTGGAGTGACAAGGATACTTCACAAATAAATGGGATCAAACGAGGGAATTAGTGGTCCATTCCTCTACGACCGTGAACGTTTACTATGCGCGTGTAAAGATGGCTTATATCGTGAACGCGAATAAGGGCTATTCCTAGAACGCTCAAGTGAAATTCTGACCTGCAACCTGCACCCTGCACCCTGTACCATGCACCCTGCAATTTACACCCTCCGTTGTATGTCTCTATTGCAAGTTAGCGGTGGCACATTCTCTGTGTTCAGACAACAGTGACGGTCATTAATGCAAGTGCGGCCGCAACACTACTAGAACAGAGACCTGAAAAAATTTTTCAGGCTCTGAGCGGGATTCGAACCCACGACCTCTGCGATGCCGGTGCAGTGCTCTCCCAACTGAGCTATCAAAGCCACATGAGAGCGGTCGTATGCGGGTTAGCCCTTTATATGGACGTTATACTTGGCCCAAGTATAGTAAAGAATGAAATTAATTTTGTCCATAGTAGCAATTGAGTGATGACGGTCATTAATGCAAGTGCGGCCGCAACACTACTAGAACAGAGACCTGAAAAATTTTTTCAGGCTCTGAGCGGGATTCGAACCCACGACCTCTGCGATGCCGGTGCAGTGCTCTCCCAACTGAGCTATCAAAGCCACATGAGAGCGGTCGTATGCGGGTTAGCCCTTTATATGGACGTTATACTTGGCCCAAGTATAGTAAAGAATGAAATTAATTTTGTCCATAGTAGCAATTGAGTGATGACGGTAATTAATGCAAGTGCGGCCGCAACACTACTAGAACAGAGACCTGAAAAAATTTTTCAGGCTCTGAGCGGGATTCGAACCCACGACCTCTGCGATGCCGGTGCAGTGCTCTCCCAACTGAGCTATCAAAGCCACATGAGAGCGGTCGTATGCGGGTTAGCCCTTTATATGGACGTTATACTTGGCCCAAGTATAGTAAAGAATGAAATTAATTTTGTCCATAGTAGCAATTGAGTGATGACGGTCATTAATGCAAGTGCGGCCGCAACACTACTAGAACAGAGACCTGAAAAAATTTTCAGGCTCTGAGCGGGATTCGAACCCACGACCTCTGCGATGCCGGTGCAGTGCTCTCCCAACTGAGCTATCAAAGCCACATGAGAGCGGTCGTATGCGGGTTAGCCCTTTATATGGACGTTATACTTGGCCCAAGTATAGTAAAGAATGAAATTAATTTTGTCCATAGTAGCAATTGAGTGATGACGGTCATTAATGCAAGTGCGGCCGCAACACTACTAGAACAGAGACCTGAAAAAATTTTTCAGGCTCTGAGCGGGATTCGAACCCACGACCTCTGCGATGCCGGTGCAGTGCTCTCCCAACTGAGCTATCAAAGCCACATGAGAGTGGTCGTATGCGGGTTAGCCCTTTATATGGACGTTATACTTGGCCCAAGTATAGTAAAGAATGAAATTAATTTTGTCCATAGTAGCAATTGAGTGATGACGGTCATTAATGCAAGTGCGGCCGCAACACTACTAGAACAGAGACCTGAAAAAATTTTTCAGGCTCTGAGCGGGATTCGAACCCACGACCTCTGCGATGCCGGTGCAGTGCTCTCCCAACTGAGCTATCAAAGCCACATGAGAGCGGTCGTATGCGGGTTAGCCCTTTATATGGACGTTATACTTGGCCCAAGTATAGTAAAGAATGAAATTAATTTTGTCCATAGTAGCAATTGAGTGATGACGGTCATTAATGCAAGTGCGGCCGCAACACTACTAGAACAGAGACCTGAAAAAATTTTTCAGGCTCTGAGCGGGATTCGAACCCACGACCTCTGCGATGCCGGTGCAGTGCTCTCCCAACTGAGCTATCAAAGCCACATGAGAGCGGTCGTATGCGGGTTAGCCCTTTATATGGACGTTATACTTGGCCCAAGTATAGTAAAGAATGAAATTAATTTTGTCCATAGTAGCAATTGAGTGATGACGGTCATTAATGCAAGTGCGGCCGCAACACTACTAGAACAGAGACCTGAAAAAATTTTTCAGGCTCTGAGCGGGATTCGAACCCACGACCTCTGCGATGCCGGTGCAGTGCTCTCCCAACTGAGCTATCAAAGCCACATGAGAGTGGTCGTATGCGGGTTAGCCCTTTATATGGACGTTATACTTGGCCCAAGTATAGTAAAGAATGAAATTAATTTTGTCCATAGTAGCAATTGAGTGATGACGGTCATTAATGCAAGTGCGGCCGCAACACTACTAGAACAGAGACCTGAAAAAATTTTTCAGGCTCTGAGCGGGATTCGAACCCACGACCTCTGCGATGCCGGTGCAGTGCTCTCCCAACTGAGCTATCAAAGCCACATGAGAGCGGTCGTATGCGGGTTAGCCCTTTATATGGACGTTATACTTGGCCCAAGTATAGTAAAGAATGAAATTAATTTTGTCCATAGTAGCAATTGAGTGATGACGGTCATTAATGCAAGTGCGGCCGCAACACTACTAGAACAGAGACCTGAAAAAATTTTTCAGGCTCTGAGCGGGATTCGAACCCACGACCTCTGCGATGCCGGTGCAGTGCTCTCCCAACTGAGCTATCAAAGCCACATGAGACAACAGACAACAGTGTTTTGAGTTTCCACATGATGTCAGCGAATGCTTCGCAAAAGAGCAGGAAGCACCTTCAGCCATAAAAATAACACACCTCTGACCTCAAATTACAACGGGGGTAGCAGCTTTTAACCCAGTAAGCCCGGGCTTACAAACTTTTAGACATACAATATTATTATCCGAACATCTTCCCCGTTAAATGATCTCTCTTTTGATTTCGCTTTTTAAGAAAAGACTAAGAAAGCTAATTATTGAATTTATTTAATCTCGCGTGGTTGTTTCAAAGTAAAGGAAAGCATTTAAATGCGTGTGTCGAGAATTTTCAAACTTAGATGCGGTACTCGCCATTCTTCTAACAATGCCTTTCAAAGGCTACCCTGGAACGCTATACGTCAGTTCGATGCGCACAGTAAAAACCTACCTGCGTGCCACCATGAAAACGGAACGGCCGTCTTCCTATACGTGGAGGCTGCGGCACGTGATTTTTGCGGCAGAAAGAACAGGCTCCTCAACTTTAAGTTTCCATAGAACTCCATAGCGATCCACAAAACTCACAGAGAACTCGGGTTTTTGTGAAAGAAATCTTGTCAAGATACGCTGACATATTTCAAAATGTACCAGTGGTTTTCTTAGTGTTTTACAGGCTTCCAGAGTTGCAATGAATTCATGAAAAACGTCTTTTTGTAATGGAAATCGCGTTGATATTGAAGTCAGAGTCACTGAGACATGATGACAGTAAAAATTTGGTTCCTTGTTTGCAAAGCAATCCAGGGTTACAATAAAATTCAGGAAAATCACTTGGGATCTGTTTATAAGCCTTTTTTTTTTTTTAACTCCTCTGACTTCCACGAAATCGCAAAGTTTGGGACGAGCTTATAAAGCAAAAATGGATAGCTACGCCCCTGATTGCTGCGGCAAAAATTCCAAAATTTTTCATAGCCGCTCAAACGAATCACTTAACTTTGGGACTTCGCTCCATTTCGCTCCAAAACAAAGCACCGACTTGGGGAAGGTGGCAGACCAACACATTTCGCTCGTGGGCTCAAATAGTTGTAAGAGTAAATAAATGCTCTGAGTTGTACACTTTTGGCGTTGGAAATCGGAGTTTCAAATCGGTATAGCTTAAGGTGGCCGAACACAGTTTTCAAGTACCTATGTCTAAGTCACCATTATTTTTTACCTAGTTATGCTTGGGCGCCCATTTTTTGCAAGATTGAAGTTTAACGACAGAAGGGTTTATTTTCGCACATTTGGCAAAGCTGCGTGCTGTTACCATGGCAACGGGGCTGGTTAGAAACAAAGCTTAAAAAATGTTTTTTGTTTATTTAAATAAAAAAATCCAGTTGTTAGATTTTTTTCATTTGCCAACTACGAATTCACATAAAATCCCTTTTGTCAACACTATTCTAATAAAATTTTGATAGAGACAATTTTTGCAGTTCACCTTTTATTGTTTTCACTCCATGTTCTGTATTATTAAAAAATCCCTCTGTTAAATTTCAGATTTTTTGTGATAGATCATTTACGCAGGTACTGAAGTATTTTGTTGCCCAATTTCTTGAAATTCTAACGACTAGATCCTTAGAAATGGGCATTATCTCGTTGTTATGGTAATCTTCCGTTGAAATGGTTGAGGATTCGGTGGAGTAAAACTGGGTCAGAAGTACCACGTACTCGACGACGAACAGATGAGCCGCCTAAAGCTGTTGGTAGATTTGCGAGAATGGCAAGAAGGCCTTGTTCGCCATGCTTTTCAAACAGTTGTCAAAGGTGCTGGTAACAGATGCCAGAGTCTGCGAGCTTCTTGGCTAATCGCTTTTTCATTACACCAGTGTCAGAAGAATTACACAAATTGCCTTGAAAGGATTGCTGAAGGGCATAACTGCGGTCAAGATAAATCAGTTCTTCGAGTGCAGATTCCATCGTCGTTGTTTTACTCTTGTTTACAATTTTGCAAGCGTTGGCGCCAAGAGGAGAGTCGAATAGAATTTTGCTGAGTGCTTTCACGTCTTCTAGAGCATCGTGGCCTGGAAAATCCGTCTTAAAAAGGACTTTGTAGACAGCTGCTTGATTTGTCTTCACAAACGAACCGTCCTCCGTTTGCAACGCTTGGCATTTTTCTTGAATGAGCTTTCGAATGAAAGCAAGACTGTCTGCGAAGTGAACGTTGAGTTCTTTCATTTTGGGAATATGTTGTGGTGAATACTGCTGTAATGTTCTAAGCAAAACTGGAGTGTCAAATGAGGAAGAATTGTGTCCGATAAGAATGACTTTAGCAAAATCACTTCAAGTTTTACATGCCGCTATAAAATCAATAAAGGCCTCGAGACATTCGGCTTGAGAGACAGTCTCCAAAATGTTCCCACCACGATGAAGGACTTTCTTGCCGCCAATTACAGTTACTCTTGAGGAATGGAAAGAAATGCCTTTCTTCGGTAGGATAAATCTCGAAAATGTTTGCCCTGTTCATTCTGGGCGGCTAATTGAATAACTTCAGCTTCCTTTCCTCCACAGCTTGTCTCCGTATCAAATGAAATTATCACGAGGCGCTTTGTTCTCAAATCATCTTTATGGCCTGTAATTAACTTTTTTGGGGGTTGATTCGTAGAAGTAGGGACGTCTTTTTCGAACTCTTTTAATTTTTCCTTTGTGGATTGTGGATCCAATGTGAGTGCGACGCCAGTCGGTAAGTCACGCCCTCTTTGTTTACATCTGATTTATTTCTCGCTTTCTTTATGTAATTTTGCTTTCGGCCTTTCTTGAATTTAATGGACGACTTTCGGTTTTGTTCAGCTTCCCTTTCTTTGTCCAACGAAGAAATGTTTTTATCTGTGATATCTCCTGGCTCTACATTTAGACAGCGAAGGGTATCTAGCAAATATTGCTTTCCCTAGTTGTTTGTGCAACAGCAACAGCAACTCTTTGGTCAGAACTTTCACTGTCACCGTAAAAACGAATTTTTGGGGCTTTCGAACCAACAGTGCTGTGCCAGCTTTCATTAATTTGTGAAGAAACGTTAGAAACCAATTTTTTGACAACAAGGTCACTTGCACATACATTGAACAAATTGGTTAAAACCGTTTTTAAACTTTCGCCCTGTAAGTCCTTTCTGTTTGGTAAATCCTTGTGGCGATAGTGATCAGGATTCTTTGTATATTCGCACCAATCTAATTGTGGTCTTGGCATTGCTGATGGTCCCCGAAGGCATGAGGAACAATCGCCTTCGTTGTAACTTTTAACCGCTCAGGCTCTCCCTTGTTTTGACTTAGGCAGTAGCTAAAGCACTTGCGAAAGTAGTCAATAACCTTCTGTGAAAGTGGTGACTCCCTGGCTGATTTTTTCTCCCAGAGCTAATTTTGTTTAAGTGACTGACAGTTGTCCTTGTTGCATGATTTGCATCGGACCACTTTTCTACACTGTACTCTACTTCTTCTCGAATGTTTGCAATTGTGGCACTGTCATCATCACCAATAAACACAGAATACTTTACTCCATGATTGGGTGCTTGTTGAAAAAGTCTCACACCCACCGCTGCTTCCATTGATTTTGAGGAGCCTGTATGGTTTCTACGGCAGTCATGGCAACCAGATTCCTTACCTTTTGATTTGCCTGCCTCACAAATTCTGCAAAATTTATTTGCAGTGGCAAAGTTTAGGACTTTCTTTGTGTGAGTACCCATGATAGCCCATGTCCAGCAAGAGAATTGTTTGCCCTACCCCTTTTCAGCCACTGCATGTCATAGGACACAGACAATGGAATAAGGCCATCATCATCTCGAATTTGACCATTATTTTCTGCTTGAAAAATTTCGTCTTCTAAAACTATTTGACATGAATGTGTAACCACTTCTTCTATTGCTTTGCCAACTTCTCGCTCTCGGTTTTTGTATGCGGTTTTGTTGATTGATGGCACGTTCAGGGTTGAAAGAAAACTGTTTACGTGAGTGTAGCCAATTCCATTGTCAAAAGCACCAAGTGCAATTCTTGTATTGATATCACATGGTTTGGCCCTCGCTTGCCATATCGATGTTGCCCAGAGGTAACTATGGTGTTTTCTTTGTCACATTGCTGGCACACTACTGAAATGATGCTGGCACTTCCCACTTTTGTTTCTTTCACAGCACTTGCAAGAGAAAGAGGTCCTAGAATTGAAAAAGTATGTATTGATACCTTAAGGTAACAGATTGCAAATGGTTATTAGATATTTAAAAAAAAAAGAGCATTGTCCTTATTGCTTGACTTGTATGTGTGAATATAAGAAAAAGACAAATGGACACTAAAACTGCAACAGGAAGTCCAGGAAAAGTTGATAGTTACACGCGTGGGTTTTGCGCGGATCACCTTTTTTTTTTTCACGCTCATGAGATCCTTTGTTTTGCATAGAATTGTTGTAAAAAACACTGCATACTTTTGTTATAGTTTTCAGTTGAAAACAATTGTTAGGCGTTCTTACTGACGGTGAATTTACACGGCATTTTCGAAACAACCGGAAACACGAAGAAAACATTTGTGTCGCAATCGCCGCCATGTTTGTTATGCATTTAAAAGCCGCGCCGGCTTTTAAACAACACCGCTGACCGCGCAGAAACTGTGTTCGGCCACCTTAAAATGTGGAGAAATGGAAAAACGTGGACTATTGTTTGAAAAGAGGAGCTGATCTTATGGTGATGCTTGACGTTCTTGACTTTGTTGGCATGCAAATCACAGTTATCTACTAATATATCCTTTAACCATCCACATGGTATGTCTTGTTATACAACATACTTGTTAGATACTCGTTAGCGCTGCCATATCCGCAATTTCAACCCGGGTGGCTTTTGACTCAATATGGCGGAATTGGTGAAGAATTGTCGACTTTAATCTCTTACCGTGTGGAACCTTCCCGAAACCTCGTCATTTGAAAGGCTACATTAGTAATTCAAGTATTTCTCTCGGCTTTGATACCATTAAATTGATGAACAGGTGTGGATTTTTAGTAACGCTTTGATACCATTAAATTGATGAACAGGTGTGGATTTTTGGTAACGTTCTCCAAAACGTACCACGAGGGCGTAACTTAGAACAGGGTACTACTGCCCGTTTTTAATGTGGTGGTAAAGTCAGTCTGATAATTATATATCTGATTGCTCATCACCTTTAGGAAGCATGATCATTCGAATTCGGCTGTAGCGCTGGTTAGTAGAATTTTAATTGTCTTGCGAATTGTAAGAGATAACCGGGTCCAAATGTTAGGAAAATTTACGCTTGACAAAGAGACAAAATTGGCTGCCTGAGAGGACCCCCGCAGGTACTTCAAGGGAAAGGACCTTGAAACCAAATTACACCATATTTACCATTAATGAACCAAGTCACACCTATATGCAAAATATGAGCCAAATACATGATGTTGATTGTAGCACCTTCTGCTGTTTGATCTTGTATGGTTTTCTCCCGGATAGCCTCTTATTACTATGTTGTTTTATTAATGTTATTCCAACATGTCTCCGCTTCATGTTGAAGCTGTATCTGTACCAGCAAACATGACGCACTTCTTTCAGCCACTAGATCTCACAGTGAACGGTGAAGCAAAGCGCTTCATGAAAGAAAGATTTACTAAGTGGTATTCTGCAGAAGTTCAAACTCAAATGGAATCTGGAGTCCGCACTGAAGATATCTTAGTTGATTTAAGGCTTACAGTAATCAAGCTATTGCATGCTAACTGGCTGCTAGAGCTGTTTAACCACCGCGAGGGAAGTTCATAAATATCGAAAGGCTGGGAGAAGGCTGAGATTAATGCCGTTGAAACCAAGCTGCCCCCTCCCCCCAGAGGATCCGTTCAGCGACTTATAGAAGTATAATACGGACCTCCATTTAATATCTGACAGAACATGATAAGAACGAAGAAGAGTGTAAATACAGATGTACCTATTGGGTATTTAAATTGTGGAATACCGTACCTTATGATGGCGATCATATTAATTATGTTTTTACAGTTCTGAGGCCAAAGATACATATCAAAGAATAGAAAAAAAAATCACGAAATTTAATACACTCCAAATCTAATTTCCTCTCAAAATCGCGAATTTAATACTCGTGAAATATAGCACTAGACTTTTCGCGAAATTTAGTGAGAATAAGGTATCAGTATGCATAGATCCCTATTAACATATATCCCTTTAAAATTACAAGCTTGCTTTATAGCTCAACCATTGAGAACAATAATAATAACACTTGAAAAATAATTATAAAAGAAGAAAAAGAGAAAAGCAACAACAACCCTAAAAAACAGACAAACAAACAAACAAAAAAAGCGATAGGCGCCACAAGGAGGAGTCGAACCCGGGTAATCTGTATCAGAGGCGGTGACAATGGCCTCAAGACCACGGACGCTCAACATAGCTAATGAAGTAAAAATAGTTTCTTTTTTTTGCAAAATAACTAAGCACAGTTGTTTTTGCTTCGATGGATATTTCAGCACAATTTTTGAGAAAGGAAACGCTTATCGAACTATGTAGAATTTTTAATTTTTGTATAAATGTTACTGGAATCTAGGTGAGATGTGAGAAGCAAAAAATATTCAGCAGCTAGAGTGAAACTGTTTGCAAATGCGTCATTTGAAGGAAAGACAGTACTGTAAGACTTGATACTGTTTTTAGAGCACTTTTCAGTTGAGTGTCGAAAGTAATTAGCGAATTGCTTTGGTTTTTGTATTACTACGCTCAGTGATTGGCTTAAGAATCTCGCGCCACTTTCTCAACCAATCAGAAGTAAAACCAAAACCAATGATGACTCACGCGCGGACTTTTTCCCGCGCTTTTTGCCGGTTACATGTAATTACTTCGAGTTTTGATTGGTTCACTGCATTGTATGTGTCGTTTTTGATTGGCCAGAGTAATTACTTTGGTTTGGTTTTACGGCACTCAATTGAAAACCGCTCTAAGGCCTTGCATTATAATTATTACCAGAAATCCGCGTCACGTTTATCAGGAGATAATAGGGAGTTTAAGAAACTAGGACGCGACGGCAACGAAAACGTCATTTCAAACTATATCCTCTCGTTATTGTAGCACTTTCGCGATTATTCCAATGTGTTCAACTTGTAAAATGTCGGCGAACTATTCAGGAACTAAATTTCCATGACCGGCGTTGAAGTAAAGGAAAAGAAAGAAAAATTTGCATCATGTGCTCATGTTCTCGCCAAAACCTCAAATTTGGTCATTTCACGTTGTTGTTGAGAACGTGAGCCATGATGGCACATTTTTCTTTCTTTTTCTTTACTTTAACGCCGGTCATAGAAATTTATTTCCTGAATAGTTCGCCGACATTTAACCAGATGAACAAATTGGAATAATTGCGAAAGTGCTTTAATAAAGAGAAGGTATATTTTGAAATGACGTTTTCGTTGCCGTCACGTCCTCGTTTCTTAAACTCCCTAATAGGGAGCTTACGCAACTACGACGACGACGGCAACGAGAACGCCTCACAACAATGGGCTTAATGAGCAAAAACAATAGCACTGCGCGTGCATTTTACATTTTGGTACATTTCTTTGCTGTCATCTGCAAAACGACAACGTGAAATGACTAAATTTTCGGTTTTCACTAGAACGTGACCGCATGACAGCAGTTTTCTCGTTGTTTTTCTTTATTTTAACACCGTTCACAGTAATTCATACCCGGAACAGTTCGCCAGCACTTTTTAAGTTAAAGAAGTTGGAATAATCTTAAAAGAGTTACAAAAACGGGAAGTTTCATTTTCAAACGACGTTTTCCTTGCCGCCGTCGTCGTTGCCTAAGTTCCCTAGTTTATTTATGCGTCACGCGGCCTTCGAAATGGCCGCCGGAGTTACTAAAGAATATATGAATTTCAACAGAAAACTTCAGATAAATTTACCGGTGGCAATGCT
The DNA here is from genome assembly GCA_016490735.1 of Pachyseris speciosa. NCBI lineage: Eukaryota > Metazoa > Cnidaria > Anthozoa > Scleractinia > Pachyseridae > Pachyseris > Pachyseris speciosa. The sequence goes on from JAEMWC010000350.1 coordinate 89,309, forward strand.
GCTTATTTTCTGCACGTCTCATACAAAATATAAGCCTTTAACAGAGTGTTCTGTGTTGTTTTTTAGACTGTTAAAACAAAACTTGAAAAAACTTGAAAAACTTCGGTTACTGACCCCTATACAGTCACCATTTTACTGAGTCAGATTTTAGTAGATTTTTGCAATGCATTTCCTCGTTCTGACAATCTTCCGCACGTTTGAGTAAAATTACTACGGAATGAGCTTTCCAAAATAGCCGCTTTTAACCGGTTCTGTGAAGGATAAGTCCAGACAAAACCATAACGAAAAAGTGTAAAATTCGCAGCCAGTCGACGTAAGGCTTCACCAGTGAGCAAAGCAATTCCTTGAGAATGGTCGAAGAAAAGAAATAAAGTAAGAGTTTCTCCTTGTTCTCCATACTCGCTAGACATTGTTGACATTGTTCAGTTTGACTTAGAAACCAAGCCTTTTTTGCATAAGTCCGCTATTGTAAAGAATTGCTGTAGCCATAAAGGAAAAAAGCGCAGTAAACTCAAGTTTATTTACAATCTAAGTAGTGAGACTAATAAAAGTGTATGAAAGCTGTTTGAAGCGAGGTGACTCTGAAGCACAGAAACATCATTTTAATTTTACAAGATGTGTGATGTCTTTAATAACGCCGAAAAGATCAGCGGAACACAGTTCGTTCAATAATTTTGTAATTTAGTCGCTCTCGACGCCTTCGCTCAAAAGCCGCCATCTTGGAAACTCGATACAAATGAGCGTTTCTAGCATGTAACCGGATACCTTTAAATCGCGGAAGCAAAATGTTGCCGATTTCTGGTAATGGACTGGCCGTCCTATCTTAAGCTTGACATTCATAATCTTACACTTGTATTAAAAGTACCTCTCGACTAGTCGGGTACTTTCCAGGACAGTGTCTCCAATGTTTTTAATTCATTACCAGAAATTGAGATATTATGGAAAATAGTAAGCAAACTACTTATCTAAGTCTCAGGGGTGTGTGATGTCCCCGTTGAATGAGTTATTCAACAAAATGTACTGGAATACAGGCAGGTGACAATTGACAGGTGTCAATTGACCATTACATGGATGTCCAATATCAAAGATTAACGCTGTAAACTAGCTGGTCAAGCTGGTCAGGTGAAGTATGGCCTCCATCGCCGCCATCGCCGATGTTGGATTATCATTATCATTATTATTATTATTATTATTATTATTATTATTATTATTATTATTATTATTATTATTGTTATTATTATTGTTATTAGAATATTATCAGTTATTGGGCAACGTCGTTGTCTTGCGTACGCCCCAACGAGCAATACCACTAGCCATGATTATCATGAGAAATGCAATTCATGGGTTCCTATGAGTATGGTGAACCGCTTGGCGGGCCTGCGGGCCGCCGGAGCTCCGCTACACTAGATCTTTGCACTTGTTCGAAATTTCAAGGCTTTTATAGTCTGCAAAAGTTGCGAAATCTAGCCATAATCTGTCCCACGGCCGAGCTAGTAAGGGGCATGGGTCTATTCCTTACTTGACGCCACAATCTGATTTGCATCGCGGTAAGTCTTTGTGAACATGCATGCAAATCAGTTTGTGACGTCATTGGACCCATCCCCCTTTCTAGCTCGGTCGTAGAACAGATGGTGGCTAGATTTCGTAAATTTTACAGCCTATAAAAAGTCAGGTGCAAAGAATTATTAAAACAAACAAACAAACAAACAAACAAAGAAACAAACAAAAACAAAAAAACATTTGGGACTAGATACACTTTAAATTTTATCTTATGAATTTACGCAGTCCAAGATTTCATCCTGCAAACAATCAATAATTCCAGCTGCATTCTGATTCCTTAGGATTGCTTCTTGGAGTGACTGTTCCAATTTAGAAACTTTCATCTTGACAACATTTCCAGTTACAAAATCACCGTCAACTGGTCAGATCTTATAGCTCATGAATGGCTTGTTTGAAACCTACAGGTTACTCCACCCATTGCAAGAGTAAAGCAAGATCTTTTCGTCCTTCTCGAAAAGAATATAAGCTCCTTTGAAGCTCATCTCAATGAAATGGATCCCCAAAAGGCCTGGCAGCTAATGACTGCGATGTTACTGACTGTGGAGAGTCAAGAATCGGCAAATGCCAACTCATCTAACTCAAGAATATCTGCAAAGCAGAGGAATATCGTGAGTAGATTTACAGTGCCGTACGCCGCACCATTTCATTTGTAATAATGTGTTGCAGTTCCCATTGTCAAATTTGGAATCTAAGCAGCTGTACGACTTCCATGGTGATTTGTCTTTCTTTCTGAATCAGTTAAAGTGAAAAGGAAGAATTCGTCTTGTGCACAAAATGAATAAACGAAATGCTGATAGAAACGAGGTGCCCCAGTGGCGGATCGAATGGAGCGCTCAGACAAACAGTAGCGAGCATTTTACCGTTGAACTTTCAGAATCGAGTATTTTTTGCTGGGAAAAAAAAAGAGAGCAAATACATGCCATTGGTTTCTACAAATCGCCACTAGCTATATATAGTGATCTAATATTTGTTAATGGGTTATCTTGTTGTAATTTTCATCTTATGCAGCTCAGAGAAGTCGCTCTTAAGAGATTTCAGCTCAAAGAAATTGATGCTCTTCCTAGCTTGGTGTTCATCTCGGCCTTTCTGGCCTCCGCTGGGAAAAATGTGACAGAGTTATCCGTCTACAGCAAGGTAGTATCTTATTGCACACAGGTGCGGATGAATGTTTGAAAGAACTGAGCTGATGGACTGACTGACTACGGAATGGATAAATGAAGGAAGGAATGACTGACTGGCTGACTGACTGACTGACTGACTAATTGAATGAATAATGAATGAATGAAGCAATGAATAAATGAGTAAATGAATGAATGAATGAATGAATGAATGAATGACTGACTGACTGACTGACTGACTGACTGACTGACTGAATGAATGAATGAATGAATGAATGAATAGGTAGCATAAGGATGTATTTGGTTCTGCATGTTTAGGGATTATTGCGTGCCAAAGTGAAGTACTTGAGTCATTCACTTTTACAGGACATTCTGCCAGAAATATTGGCCAACATGAGCAATACACTGCGCTTGGTTGCTGAAAATATGTCAGCAAAAGATGGAAGGTTTATTTCCCACGGGGTTTATAATTTACTATATGGGACAGTGGAGTTGCTTGCTGTATCTGCAGAAGCGTCAGTAGTAACTGGGGACAGCGGTAGTGCAACTGCTGATCGGCTAAAGGTATGTCATTCAAACAACATGATCTCCTCTCTGAATTAACGATTATCGTTAATTGTTAAGTTGCTTTGAATTTATGATTATCGTTAATTTAGAACACTGTTATCGAGGACCTTTCAGGTACAGAACAAATTAAAAAATATATATCATATTATTTGGACTGGTTTTTAGCCCGGTACTACTGCTACTAGGAATGGCTTCTTACCACTAGACCACCGAAGAACAAGACGACGGGAAATAACAAGATATTTATTAAAGTCTGGCATAGAATATCACGGCTGATCTACAGTGATTAGGCCTAAGCGCTGATTTTAAACGGTATAGCTTTTTAGTTGTTTTAGCGAGTGATTACTACAGGGTATAGAATAAGCGCATGAATTATATTATGTTTAAAAATTGAGGTTTGTTCAACCAGTCTAAGAGAGTCAGATTCACTTTCGATTCCTGTCTGAACACTAATGATCGTTCTTTTACAACAAAAATGCTGATATCCCGAATTCCTTTAAGACGCTCACTTAAATGAAGAATGATCCTCGCAGTTGTGAACGCAATTTATGCAATTGCGAAAAGAAGCATGGAAGAAAATTTAGGACTTCAACGGGGTTTGAACCCGTGACTTCGCGATACAGTAATTTAAGTATGACAAAGAATGTCATTTGAAAGTTTTAAGGGTAACTTCTTGGTGAAAAGTCTATATTTTCACCGTTCTGATTTCGGGCAAACGCTTCCCTGCTGAGAAGCACGGGATATACATTACCTTCGAGATGCGGAGAGTGCGTAAAGTCACTAAAAAAGTTCGTTTGTAAGGAGAATATTCCAGCGGGATTTTTGTAATTAAGAAAGAATTTCTCGAGGCTAATCGATAAACCTATTTAGCATAATTATATAGGCTGGCTCCATTTATTTATTCATTTTAACTTAGCTGTCTTGTTGCTGATCGTGAATCGCAGAATCTATGTGCCAGTTGATAAAATTACTGGAGGATAGTGATACATTAATATGGCTATTTACCCCGTTTTTAAAGCAATAACAGTAACAGCAACAGTAACACCAATTTTAGATGGATCAAGGAAGTCCTTGATAACCTGTCTTAAAATCTTAGATGATTTTCATGAGATCTCCGGCCTTAAGCTTAACGATAAAAAACAGAAGCCCTTTGAATAGGTGCAAATTGTGGACAACAAGAGGTAAAAATTCCTGGCCGGAACTTTAAATGGCCGAAATACAAAGTCAAAGCCTTAGGTGTTTTGTTATCAAACGAACAGGAGACATCTGCCAATTTAAACTATAACGAAATTCTAGATAAAGTTCGGAATATTTTAAGTCGCTGGAAATACCGCAGACTAACTTTGATTGGGAAAATAGCTGTCTTAAAGAGTCTCGTCGCATCCCAACTTGTCTACGTTCTATCAGCATTCCCTTCAAATGTGAGAGTTATAAAAGAAGTTAACAAACTTTTTTATTCTTTCATCTGGAACGGAAAAGGTGACAAAATAAAGCGCAATATAATGATCAAGGACTATTCAAATGATGGCCTCAAAATGATAGACGTAGAGTCTTTTAGCAAATCTTTAAAAGCCACATGGATTAAAAAATATTTGGACAGGTCGAACCAAGGAAAAAGAAAGCTCTTTTTTGACCTTGAACAAAACAAACAAGGAAGCACAATGGCAATTACAAGTAATCTTAACACCAGAGACACTAGGAAGACTTTAAAAGTTAACAACCCTTTTTTGAAAGAGGTCCTGTCAATCTGGGCAGAAGTTAACTTTGAAGATACAATAACCTCGGAGCATCAATTTTTTAATCAGAGCTTATAGTATAATTCACTAATCAGAATCAATAACTGCCCCATTTTCTATCCAGAATGGTTTCACAACAGTGTTAAAAAGGTGAAAAATTTGAGAGACGACACGAACAATTTCCTATCATTTCCTGATTTGAAGAACAAGTACAACCTTGATGCTTGCCCTCTCAAGTTTTATGGTCTTTTGTCTACACTTAAAGTCCTGTGGAATACACACACACACACACACACACAACACAAAATAATAACTTTTTTTTTAACAATCCTGAATACGAACGCCTCGCAACAACTCTCTCAAAAACTCCTAGGGCAAGCCAACTGGTTTACGCCAAGCTTGTTTCCAAAACATGCGTAACTTCAACCACACACCAACAAAAATGGCTAAGTGATTGTAACATAAAAGATGATGAACACGTCAAGTGGCACGAAACCTATCAAGTAACTTCTAAGTATACTAAAAGCACAAGACTTATCGAGTTCCAATTCAAATTTTTGTATCGACGAATAGCTACTAATCAATTTCTACACAACATTGGTATAAAAGACGACTTAAAATACTCTTTCTGCCAGGAGGAGCCGGAGAATTTACGACATCTGTTTTGGTCTTGCCACAAAACAGGCTCTTTTTGGAATTTTGTACGCATACAGCTTACTCTATCCAACGTTTTCACAGATACTGATACAATGAGCATTTCTGTTACACTACTAATAATACCATCTTCCTCTGAAAACCATCACCAGATCAATTTTTGCTGTCTTTTAGCTAGATATTATATCTGGAGATGTAAAATAAACGAAACTACTCCAAAAGCAGAAGGCTTCCTTCAATATCTTAAATCGATTTATAGCATAGGGGGAAAACAGGTGACACTCCTCCCAAGAAATGGGAACTTCTGAATACTTTATTTTAGTGCAATTCCCCCTCCTCCTTTGTATTACGTAGACGTATATATACAGTATTTCCTCTTACCCCTGAAGACGCAACCCTTCATGAACCTTTTATTCTTTCTTCTGATAGTCAATGGCCTTGCAAAACTTGGCATAATGAAATACCCTTTAAGTAAAGTACCTTTCATGGCATAGATTGTACTTTTTGGGTTTGCATTTGTCCAAAAGACAAAGATCAGTTTAGTTTAATATGTACAGTTGAGAAGTTGAGCGCTCCACGAAAACCATTCTTCAAACATTGATTGACAAACATTGATTGACCTATTATATATATATATATATATATATATATATATATATATATATATATATATATATATATATATTTTTTTTTTTTTTTTTTTTTTTTTCAGAGTTGGATTATTTGGTCGAAGACATTTATCTATAAATAATCCAACTCTGAAAATATACATGTTGCTCTAGTTTATCTATTGAGCACTTTAATAGCTGATGAAGACTTCAATTCATTACCTTTCTATATTATATATATATATATATATATATATATATATATAAAGAAACTGTAAACTCCTGTGTCGAATGAAGATACTAACAACAATGAAAAACGAAAGTCTTCTGTTACTTTAGCGCGAAAGCAAAGTAACAGGAGACTTTCGTTTTTCATTGTTTTTAGTATATATATATGACAGTAACACTAACAGTAATAATAATATTATTATTATCATTATTATTGGTATTATTATTATTGTTATTATCGATTATATTTTTTTACTTCGTTATTAGACAAGAGAAGTTGTGCTCAAAACAATCAACATTATAAAAACATTACTCCTCACCGTGGCGTCAAGAACGGCAGTGTCCGAGTCAGCCAAGAGTCTTCAAGTGCCGGGCTTACATGTAACTCTAGGACGAGAGACGACCTGTGGGCTAGCCCAAAAAGACTTGAAAACATCAGAAAGCCAGGCGTTTACTCTTCCAGACAATATAATAGAAGCGTTTGGCGATACAGATCTCAAGTGGGTGGAATATCACGTAAGTGCACCAAACTATCAGGCTCTTTCAATCCTTTCCTTATTGACTTCCTTTCGTTTCAGCCTCATGCAATTTCATAGTTCCCGCTTCTCTTCTCTTCTTCTTCCTTATCTACCTCCTCCTCTTCAGTCTTCCTTGAGCTAAGTTGTTTCTTCTTTTCTTCCACGGCCATTACTTTCATCATTTCGTTCCGCATTTTCTTCCGTTCCCTGTTTGATTAATTGATATCCACAAACGAAAGCTAATAATATGCTTTCCTTAGTGATACATAATATGGAGTGTCTTCTAGCCCTCGTCTTCACCACAACACTCATAATTGCCACACAAACTAGAGTCATACTTTTTGAAAACCCTCAGAATAGATACAGCATTATCTAGTACTCGGTGATTGATTGGGAATTTTGTCATTTGTATTTCGTGTAGGTTTTTAGTGTTTATTCCCTAAATTCATCCTATATTTTTAAATCTAGATAAGTCCGTAATTTTTCCACTCTTTCAAAAAAAAAAAACAACAACGCTGAATTGTTGCAAATAATTACTAGCTTAGAATTTTGTTTTCAATTAAAATAAACGTGGATATAACATTTAATAGTACCAAAAAATCGATATCATTGTCGCCTATTTTTACTTTCAAATTTCCCGGGCGCGGCCATTTTGGATTTGATGACGTGTAAGGAAGCAAATAAAGCAGAAAATCCTTTGTGTTAAGCAATAGGGCAACCATTATACGTCATCAAATTCAAAATGGCCGCGCTCAGGAAATTTAAAAGCGATGATGATATCGACCTTTTTGTACATTTATATGTTATATCCACATTTTGAAACAAAATTTGAAATCTAAAAGTTATTATTGCCTACAATTTAGCGTCAACTTGTTGTCAGAGTAGTTGTTGTACTTACTTACTTACTTACTTGTTGTATTCCCTTTACTCTGGACTTGGGCTGTCTATCCTTTTCATTTGTTACATTTTTCTCCTTTCTTTTAGACGACACGCACAGATTTCAACCCATACAAGTGGCACGAGAGCCACAAGAAAATAAAATCTCAAATAGTGAGCTTGGAATTCATAAATGATAAAGGAGAAGAAATACCTATCAGGGGAGATAACTTGGAAATTGATATCAGAATACCACTTAATTCTGCGACTGACTCATCAAATAACTTTTTTGTGAGACCACTCACTATGCGTTATCACACAGTGGAGCTAAGGAACATATCTGACTCAATGATCCTTGAAGTAGAACCAATCAATAGCACTCTGATTGTTTACGTTAAAGTTGGGCGACGCCCAACTACAGAAACTTATGACCATTTTGCAATTGTACCCGACTACTCGTTCTGTTCGTGGATGGACGTCCATAGTAGTTTGGTGGCAAACTGCACACGGAGTCCTTACGAAATTATGGCAACTAGTGACTTCAAAAAGGTAGGCGTGTATTATCTTGGGATTTTATACGTTGAAAAGGATGTAATTAAAAGGAATCGTACTCGAACAAAACGTTCATGCTTTGGAAGAAGAAGAAGACACAAAAGAGACTGCGTTGAGCCCAAACCACCTCCAATTAAAGGAGTTATCACTAACAAGACTCTGATTTACAACCCCACAACTGATCAGAACTACAGTATTAAAGTTCGGAAGTACAGCTGCTACTACTTTGCATTGACGCAGGGCGAATGGAGTAAAGACGGTTGTAAGGTAAGCATGTTCAATTAGCGAGTAAGGTTTGTAAGCACACACGCAAACTGTACTGTCAGTTGGTAAAAATTGACTCCATGCAGAATAATAATGCTTCAGATCTACCTTTGTTGATGTTCATCCTACAGAATTGTTTATCCAAGGTCTCCTACGTTGGACATTGAAAATACCTTTAGGAGAGTACATATGGGGCATGTATTTTTGTAGCTGCGTAGACCACCATATTTTTGTTCGATCTTAGTGACACCAAGACTGGGAGAGCTTTCTCCTATTCCAGTTTCTGAATACGAAATTATCAAGATATAGGAGATCTTTGGTACAAACAGTTTTAATGTCATGAATCGATTATTGGAATAGCCTTTTGCTTGGAGACCTAGCAACACACCTGGTGAAGCTACATTGGCTATTGACCGTTTACATTCACGTGACTACCCGCCATATTGGTTTACTGAAACGAAGAAAGTATTTTCATCAGAATGGAGTTAAATTCCCAGAGGTTTAGTTTGGAACACTAACATAGCCGCCGTGATGTCATGTGAAAACACTCTATAAAACGCAGCAGCCCGTCTTGTACCCTCTGACCCAAAGTGTAGTCACATAAAACTAATCCGTATGCAGTTGCACCTGATTCCTGTTAGGAACAGAATTAGTTTTAAGATTACCCCTTTGGATTTGAAGGGCATCTATGGTCTCGCACTTCTGTAGTTTAACTACTAGTAGACATTAGTGCAAGAACAAAGAAGGCGCTGCAGCTGTAAAGGTCTGGAACAAATCACCACAAAATATCAGAAACAAAGGGAGATTTAGTCCAAGTTGGTTGATGGAAGCGAAAATGCGGTTTGGCGGTTGGCGCTTGAAGTAGATACTCACTATACTCTCCGCGCTTTTTAATTTTTTGTTGAGGGGTGTGGTGGTGTTGGTGGTGGTTGGGGGGGGGGGAGGGGAGGGTGGGGAGTTATGCTTAGTAAATTTTATGTTAAGAGAAGGGAAAACGCCTGTCCCTGATTCTCAGTTTGCACTAAGGTCATTCCCCACTCACGCCTACCTCCCACCCCACTTTATTGAAATCGGTCCCACTCTCTCAAACAAATTAACTAGATTGGCCTCCTAGTGCAAAGTCTTCCCTAGGACATCATAAAGTCCAGTGAAGGAAAAATTCTTCCGAGATGCAGTGCCTGCCTAGTCTAATATCCTTGCTTGAGCAGTTATTTATCTAAACGAGTACGTTGTTCACGCGGGCTGTACTGTTTAACATAGCAACGATATTTTAGCGCTTTGCCTTGGAGGCAACAAGTCTTTAGCCCCAGAAAGTAGGTGTAGGGGGTCATGTCTAGGTTCTAAGAGTGAAATTGGGGTTGAATTTGGACCAAGCTAAAAACTTAGAAAAATTTGTTGATGGAAGGCGGTCAACACACGGCATAGCTGGGGATTTGTCTGCAAAAAGCTTGAACATTTGTTTGACCAGTTTCCGTCCTCGCAACTTAATTGATCTTATGCTAGTGATTTGATAGTCTGAAAGTGTCATAATGACTAATTTCCAGTGTCAAAATTAATCTCAAACCCAAGCGATAATTTACACAAATAATATTCCCCAGTGAGGAGCTGTGATCGGCTGTGATCACGAAGGGTCTGTTGAAAACGCTGTTAGACTTCGCTTAAAACGATGCCGGTAATTCGAAAGCTAACTTTGCTGTCAGCAACAGCGAATTGGCTGACAACATTGACGCACGCATGTCAGAGGTCACGTCAATTTCACGTCTAATTGCAATGCAAACAACATTCAGTTTGTCCTCCGTTTGATAGGAACTGTAGGCTCATAATGAGCGTAAATTAAAGTCTCCTTATTGATAAACGGAGGTATTGCTAAAGGTCAAGTAATACGGGCAACATTTTGTTTCAACTTGTCGCGCAACATTGTTGCATTGCAAGTTGAAAAGCGATTTTGCCCGTATTACCGCCTGCGTGTTCAACTTGTCACGCAACAAATTTCAGTGTTGCAAGTTGTGGCAACATGTTGCGCAAAGTAGACCCGAGTTCTACTTCTTGCAACAAACTTTCAAATTTATCACTTGCGTCACAACGTGCCACGCATCGCAACGCTTGTGATTGGCCGAATTTTCTGCACTAAAAGCGCGGGAAATATAGTTAGCACGCGCGCTCGATCTCTGGCAGCTTTGGACGGGAAGAAAAAATGGCGGAAGAAAATAATGAAGCTGACTGGATAAAAGGCAATACTTTTTCCACCAGAGAACAAAATTGCTGTTTCGACGTGCGGAAAAATTCTTTGTAAGCCGCATGATCTCCCGTTCCAAGTTCCTTTACGAGCTGGTGGAAAATTCCTCTTTCTTCCCGCAAAGCAATCCACTCCCTCATGTAAACCTTCCGGTTTCTTTTACGGGGGCGCTGTTCCTCTTCCCCGAGTAATAAAATTAAGCCAAGGGCGGCTATCGCTCGCTTTCTTCGGAAGACCAGCGCGTCCGCCATTGTTTGTTCACACACAAAATAGACTGTTGACCAATCACAACGCAGGATTTTTTTAATTAGCTACAACTTGCAACACTGAAATTTGTTGCGTGACAAGTTGAACACGCAAGCGGTAATACGGGCAAAATCGCTTTTCAACTTGCAATGCAACAATGTTGCGCGACAAGTTGAAACAAAATGTTGCCGGTATTACTTGACCTTAAAGAAAGTTCTAAAACCCCTCAAATTTTCATGAGGCTGGTTATAAAAAAAACATCGGCTATATATGTACAAATATTTTCATTTTGATGGTCTTTGTTGTGGAATGAGGTATGATGATTACATTTAGCACTTGAAAAGTATCTACAGCTGTAAATACTTCGATACTGTGCATTTCGTCATGCCTTCGCACGTTATTTTGAACAATAAAAGTGATGATGACGATGAAGATGTTGATGGTGGTGGTGGTTGTGATGATGATGATGATGATGATAATGGTGATGATGATGACGATAGTGGTAGTGGTGGTGATGCTGATACTGATGCTGATTTTATTTTATTTTATCTATTTGATTTTGTCTAGGTCGGAGATGAGACAAACGAAAAACTGCTGCAATGTCAATGCAACCATCTTACATCATTTGGTGGTGGCTTTGTGATAGCGCCTAATCCACTTGATCTGGACAAAATATTTACAGAATTCACAAGACTTGGCGAAACAGGGAATTATCTGGTTCTCTCAGTTGTCTGCAGCATCTTCGGTGCATACGTTTTGCTGGTTATCTGGGCTAGAAGGGCTGATTTGCAAGATCAGAGAAAGGTGTATATATTCTTACACTTAATGGAGCATTCGTTTTTTATTTTTTTTTCCTTCCTATCAGTGCAGTAAATGAGCGTCTATGGAATGGATTTTGAATAAATAGATGACATTACTTGGCCGCGCGGGGATACGAAATTTCCCTTCGAGTGTTGTAAAAATATTTTACGAATGAGCGCAGCGAACGAGTCAAATATTTTTCAACACGTGAGGAGAAATTTCGTATCTAAAAGCGGCCATGTAGTGTTTCCCGAGAAAAATTGAAAACAATGCTTCCGCAAAATTTTGAGAGGCAAACAAAGTGTGTAAGTGGCGAGTAACCCTATTATGTTTCTTGGGATTACAGCTAACAATGAACACACGTAACATTTAGATAGCATTCAACCATACCTCTTCATGTTGACTTTTTCCATGTTTCTTCAAAAGCGATTTTTTTTTTCTCTTTTTCATGTGGGCAGGACCAAGGAATGCACCTGCATCAATTGAAGCATCAGAATGTGCCCCATTATAGCTACAAAGAGAGCTTACACTCTCTATTGTTTTGCCCTGGACTTGCACTGAACTTAATTAAAAGGCTGTAGCTGCTTAAAAGCGTTGGACAAACATTGATGCTGTTACACTGAAATTTAATTTTTTTATGATTCTGTTCATATAATTTGTACAGGAATTGTGGTTTCCATTGGGTCATAATTCTCGTCACCGTTGCGTGGTGCCTTAACACTGACAAAGTTTCGTAACTTTATTTCAGTTGGGCCCCATGGTAGACGTGAAACAAACTGAAAGCGGCTCCCACAAGTACTTTGTAACTGTAATCACAGGCGTTTGGAGAAACGCTGGGACGACAGCTAACGTATTTATGACAATATACGGAACAGAAGATACTGTGAAGGCTGTCAATTTGACCAAGTATTCCCCACCGGGAAGAAAAATGTTTGGAAGGGGAAGTATTAGTACATTTGTTCTTCACCTAGAGCAATCTCTTGGTACCTTGATCAAAATAGAGACCTGGCATGACAATTCTGGGAATAACGGTTCTTGGTTTTTGGATCAAATTCGCATCGTGGAAAGAGCTTCTGGTGAAAAATGGGATTTTTTCAATCACGACTGGCTTGCTCTCCACGTAGGGGATGGATCAACAAAGGTCACTCTTAAGTCCAATGATCCATCTTACCACGGACCTGGATTTAAGACCTTGTTTTATTCCATGTCCTCAGTAGACCTCGCCGATTATCACCTCTGGGCGTCAGTCGTTACAAGACCTCCGCGAAATCATTTCACTCGAGTGCAGAGAGCCTCCTGCTGCCTTTGTCTTTTCTATTTGGCGATGGTATGTAACGCGATGTTTTATGAATTCACTGGAGTATCAAGTGATGTTATTGAGCTTGGACCCCTCAAAATGTCTATACGCCAAGTAATAATCGGAGTCCAAAGTGCGCTTATAGTCGCGCCAATAAGTCTGTTGGTAACGGGTTTATTCCGTCGCAGAAAAGCTAAAACGGCTCCCAGCGATGAAGAGTCTACAGAGAAGGATGATCAGCCATCGGCTGCAAAAGAGAAGCAGCCTTGCCTCTTACCCTACGCCTTTGTTTATCCTGCATGGTTCTTCTGTATTGTAGCATCGGCGTCTTCAGCTACTATCACTGTATTCTACAGCCTACAGTGGGGAAAAGAAATTTCGGATCAGTGGATGGCGTCTGTTGTCGTCTCGTTAGTGAAGGATGTCTTTATCTGGCAACCTGTTAAGGTGTTGACATTTACTCTTGTACTGATCCTAATCTTCAAAAGGCCAAAGTCACGGGAAGAAGATAGCTGCAGTTGTCATAGATCATCGGTTCCAGAGGAGATGAAGGAGATGCGCGAGTACGAACTTCACAAGTCGAAGTTTTTTGGTTTCGCACGAGAGTTTGTTGCATTTATGGTGTTCTACGTTTTGTTGATGATAGTTGCCTACGGAAACAAAGGTTATGACCGGTATCTTATGAATGAGGCCACCCGAGATGGCTTCAGATTCTTTGACAAGGTTGGTGTTATAGTCATGCATCTATTTGTATGATAGACTCTCGGCAGGGTAGCATTGAAATTTAAGCATCAAAGTGTTCAGTCGAATTTAGAGCTGTGTGGAAGATTGACAAATGCACACCTCTGTAATTTACTTATTGGTCCGACCAGAAATAATAGTCAGTGATTTTCCAGTCCCTCGGGGTGGAATGTATACTCTGTGAGACTGATATTTGTTGGATAAGTCTCAGTGGTCTTACTAAGTTCAATAATTTCAAACAAATCTGGAGGGGGAAATTATGGGCTATTCAAGGGTCTCTAAACCTGATATGCAACTGTTTCGCAGGGTTATTGCAAGCACAACTTATTTATAAAAAAGGGACAACCACTTTGAGTTCAAAGCAAGACAGTTTCGACCGTTTAACGATCATCATCAGTTGTGAATTAGTTTACAATTATGATTTCAATGTAATCTACCATTGACGTGTACAATTTAAAAAAAAAATTAAAAACAATACTTAAATGCGCGAGACCTGGGAGAATACATTTCGTGAAACCGGATATACATAAAGAAACAAAGTATAAACAGCAAAAAAATTAAAGCCATCGCACAAAATTGTCACAGTAAGAAAAACTAAATAACAAAAGAACCAAAGCAAAGGAAATCACACCAAAAAGAAAGTGTCAGTTCGGCATGTTTAAGCCGAACACTGGCGAACACTTGCGGAAGTCACTTGTCACCGCCAAAAGAAAACCGTTCTCCATGTCATTACAGTGATTTTCAATAGAGTACTAAAGTGATGACGTCATAAAAACTAAATTTGTGAAATTATGGGATTTGTTCGGATAGTCAGAAAGAACACGATCAAAAAGACCTACTTGCCAAAAATCAGCATTTTCTTACAGTTTGAGAGCGAGATATTAGCACCGTTATGCTCTGCTGACTCCATACAAATCCTTCTAAATTTTACTCAGTTCCTAACGTTATGAACCGAGTCAAATTTAGAAGGATTTGTGTGGAGTCAGCAGAGCATAACGGTGCTAATATCTCAGAGCCAATTTGCCTTTAAATTCTGATTTTTGGCAAGTTGGCATCTTTTATCTTACTCTTTCTGAAAATCTCAACAAATCCCATAATTTCAAAAATTCTAATATTTGTGACGTCACACTTTAGCACTCTATTGAGTGTCGTTAAACCAAAACAAAAGCTATTACTCTGGCTAGTCACCACAGACGTAAACAAAGCTAAAAACCAAGAAGAATTCTAAGTAATCAATTGTAGCTGGCGTAAAGCTCGGAAAAAAATGCGTGCGAGCAAGTCACGCTGGTCTTTGTCTTTGTTTGTCATTGGTTGAGAAAGTTGTTGGAGGTTTGTCAACCAATCATAGAGTGATGTAATGCGAAACCAAAGTAAACAATTGGAAACTACTTTATTGCATCATATTAGACTGATCTCGTCAACTCAGTGGTACATATTTAGGGGATACCTGGGCTTTTTTTTTTTTTTAAACCAAATTTATACTTCTGATTTTCATTTTAGGTGAACACTGCTGATAAAATGTGGGTTTACATGTTGGGAAACTTTATTCATGATTCTTATGCTGGCGAATGGTACAATGGCCAATTGGAACAGACAACAGAGTACATTGGAAACAAAGTGTCCATGCTCGTCGGAATGCCGCGGCTTCGCCAGCTGAGAATAGCGGAAGGTAACAACACGGGCAACGGTTTCCCATCAGTTACCTGCCATTCTTTCGTTTTATGATTCCATATTTTAAGATGGGCTGGCAAAGAGTATCTTTGCAAGTTGCATTCATCTTTAACTTTGGTTTCATGGTGCCTTAGCGTTTAACTTTTAGCCATTAATAATCACACACCAAAACATAACGATCACACTGGTTAATAACTAACAAAAGAAACGAAAAAAAAATGTCTCCAAATCCAATTTCAGGTGTGAAACTTACAGCCTTAATCTTTTAACCATTTAATCAGCAAGGTACCTTTGCTTGCGTAGCATTTATTTCCGTAAAGCAACCTTAACATTTTCAACGTTTTCATTCAGATTCTTGCATGATTGCTAAAGAATTTCAAACTTGGATTAAAAAATGCTACGACTTCTACTCGATGTCAGAAGAGGACACAACTCGCCTGTACCTTCCACACTGGATTCATCTGTCTAAATCACAGCTCACTTGGACAAATCTGACAGAGTTGTGCCCCAGGCCGTGGCGGTATTCAACCGCCAAGGAGCTAAACAACTTTCCATCATTGGCGCAGCACCATTTTTACGATGGAGGTGGATATGTTCTCAATCTAGGCTATGACCAACCCACTGCCATTCGCATGATGGAAGACGTTAAAGACAAGGATTGGATGGACAGAAGAACCAGGGCTGTTTTCCTTGAATTTCAAGTCTTGAACCTGAACACAAATTTAATGAGCGTCATTACCTATCACTATGAGGCTCTGCCATTTGGTTTTGGGCTCACCTGGGAGAGAATTGACACCATTAAAATATTTAATTTTCAAAGTCTTTCTTTCGGTTTTTATTTAACATGCCAAATTCTTTTCGTGCTGGTGGTGCTGCTGTATATAGCAATTATTTTAATAAGGCTATATCGTCAAGGCTGTGCATTTTTTAAAGCTGTGTGGAATTGGATAGATATTGGACAAATCATAAGTGCAACACTGTCTATTGTGTTTTACGTAATCAAGTCCAAATTTATGCACGATAGCATAAACCAGTTACGAAAAAATCCTTTCATAACAGTAAGCTTTCAGTTTGCGATCTTGTGGACCGAAATGGAAAACCTTGCTTTGTCGGCTGCATTGTTCATTGCTACTTTCAAAATTCTCCGTTTCATTCACCTAAACCCTCATGTTCAAATGTTGGCCTGGACCATTGTGTCTGCAAAAAGCGACATATTATCATTTTGCGCTATATTTGGAATCATCTTTATCGCGCATGCCCACTTTGCTTTTTTAGCATTTGGTGGCTCGGTGTACTCTTTCTCGTCTTTCGTTCGTTCATTTGCCTCCGAGTTCGACCTGTCCTTAGGAAACACCGATCATATCAAAGGGCTGAATGATGTCAATGGAGTATTGGGTCCAATGTTCACTATCAGTTTTATGGTGAGCCTTGCAATTCTCCTAGTCAATATTTTTGTATCCATCTTGGACACCAGTTTGCACGAAGTCAAAGAGGATGAAGAGAAGACTAAGGAGGCCTTTGGTATGGGCAAGTTTATAACGACGCTTTTGTTTGGACTCAGAACAAAAACGAAAAATGACAATAAGAACGAAAGTCGTGAATTTTACAGAAAATTTGATGAGATTTAGGTAGACCCATTTACTGCCCAAAGCACCTTAGTGTTGATAACAGCAGCTTAAGCAATAAACGTAACACCAGCATGTTGATTTTGAGCAAAACCGATGAAAATTCAGGCATTAGGGAAGGATGCAGCAAACTAGTAAATCAGTTTTGAATGGTTAGAATATTCCACATATTTAGACATGTTATTCAAATTCAGCTTTTCTGTCACCGTTTTTGATTGGCGAACTAAAGAATGAGCTTGAAATTATCAAGCCAATGCAGATGGTCACTATCATGATATACGTTTTCATAGAAAAAGTTATTTGGTGGTTACCCTTATTTACACCTGACCTGGGGAGCATGACTATTCTCAAAAGCTCCTGAATCATTATTATTGTTAATGTAAAATTGTTGTTGTCAAAGGATTAATTGCTTTGTTAAGAAAGTAACTGGATACATCAAAGTAATGGCCACTGATCAGTAATAGTTAATGAAAGCAATATAACGCTTCTAGATACTGATGTACTGGAATCGACAATAAATGGCCAACCAGAGTTCTTCTTTTTGCTTGATTCAAAGGATTGTTTAGGTGGTGGAAAATATTTTCTTTTACATGATGTAATGACAATTCGAATTTTAGCGTGGATATTAAGCTGCATGCACATGTATTTAATCTTAAAATAAAGAAGTCATTATATAGAATCATGTCATTTCATATCACGTCCTGTGGTGTCATATCTTCGACTGGCGAGACTAGTAAAACTGATAGTAGACGACGTTAATATGACAGAAAGGGTTGCGGACAGTCAGCCTTAAATTGAATTAAGCGAATCAAGCCTCAAATTGGCTTCCCATTTAGGTTTCAGTCAATGCCCAGTCTTCTGTTTCTGAGGCGGTAAGGCGATACAAGTCCTTCT
>JAEMWC010000350.1:112500-162500 GCA_016490735.1 Pachyseris speciosa
CTGCCTCATCCACCCCAACAATTTCTGTCTGTCGGTAACCTGATAGGTTGACAATATTTTGATTGAATAAGCAAAATTCCCAGAATTAACCGACGAACGAGTCGTTCAAACGTGGTTCTTCAAGCTCCATATGAACGGTCATACTAGAAGAACCAGCTATTATATAAAGCCATTCTTTTAGAAGCCCGGTTGTTGAAATACACTAGACATTCAAGTAATGGACCTCAGAGGACGCTGAAGGGCAGGGGAGATCGTAAAGAAACAAGACACCTGAGTTGGAAATTCCCATGAATGAAAACAAATTAAAGAAAACAAAGACAACTTAAAGAAAATATGTATGATTTATGGTAATGAAATGAGTGGCCATAAGTAGTTCAACATGACAAGACAAGACAAGCCAAGACAACATGAAAGGGGTGAGCGCGATTTCCGTTGCATCGTCATATTTTGGGTTTAGATGTATCAAATTCGGGAAAAAATACATTAGTGCAGGAGTAGGTTAGAATGCTTGCCTATTGCAGTACTAAGCCAGTATTTTGTGTTTACTACTAAGTCTCATGTGTAAATTGCCCGTGTACATTGATCCCAAAGTGTGCTATATTCGTAAACCCGATCATTCCTTACCTGATGAAACTTTGAAAATGGAGTTAGAAGTGTTTCAGTCATAATAAAGCGGTGACTGTTCTTGTTGCCATAGCAAACCATCGCCAAGAAAAACACAAATATCAAATGAAGAACGATTTCCTTTGTAATGCCAGCCAACTTAGCTTCTTTTCTTGTTTGCTCTCGTATTTTCTCCAGCCTCGATCGCTTAAAGCGCTCTTTTGGATGATCAATCAGGAAATCAATGTCGTCTTCGTATACGTCATCGTTCTCATTGTCCTCCTCAGCATTACTATTATGAATGTTTCTGGTAAGGAGCATTGAAATTATAACAACTACGAGCATAACCTTAGTTGGCTGTACGACAAAAATGTCCTGGCCATTTGATATTAGGAAGGACGAAAGCCACTGCTCAGCCACTTCTTTACCCCACATTAAGCTGTAAAACAAAGTGAACGTCGCCGCAGTTAGCGTAGTGACAAAGCAGAGAAACCAGGCAAAGTAAACGCAAAAGTGAGGCAGCATACACCCAGCGTCTGTCACTTGATCAACCAACTGTTGTGCGTGGTCTTTGGCCTCTTGGTTTACTCGCTTTGAACAAGAATACAATAAGGATGTTAACAGGTGCCACTATTATTCCACTTTGAACTCCAACGACGATCTGTCTAAGAGAAAACTTAAATGGGCCAACTTGAATAGCACCATCCGATTCGCCACTGAACAAAACTGACAGGCAACATGAAGCTCTTTGTAAACGTGTGAATGTGCTGCTAGACGCTTTACCAAATACAGACATCCGGCAATTTTCCTTCCAAAACGCGAGCGGACCTGATTTGCAAATGTGATAGTGCTTTTGTTGCTCACCGTTACTTCTATTAGCCCATCTTCTCTTTCCACTGCAAGCCATCGATTGATTGAAAATGTCCATTGTTCCTCTGTTTGTCTATCACGGATAGTTACAGCTTCAACAAAACAAGATGGATTTTCGCCTGCGTTATCGTGTTCTAACGTTATCTCTTTTAAAGGCCCCAGAGGTTCACTGGTTATCAGAACAAAACCATTAATGCTACCACGTGCAAAGAATTCTTTTTGCTCTCCTTTACTTCGTAGGGACACTTGATTTAGTTCATTTAATTCACCTTTAATTGTTATTAAAACGTCGGCTGTAGTTGCAGAGTGTTTCCAAACACCAGTGCCAATAACCATGTCGTAATAATAGGTTCCACCTTCAGCGATGATCACTACTATTGGAGGACATATCTGTCAAAAACGGCTATGTTAAAGGTATATTTCAGCCTTGCAAATCTATATCTTGCACCGCCATTGTAGTTATAATTTATTTATAACCCCTGGCCCATGGACTGGCCACATTTTTTTGCGATCGTGTCTTCATGTGTTTGTACTGATAAGGAATCTAGCACTTGACATGACTTTGCCATAATACTGTACGAGATGTTCAAAAAGATCACCCCCAACGATATTTTAAATGTTTAACAGCCATAGGGAATTGTAAGAAATGAAAACTGCTCCTTTCATTAGTTCACATAAAACAAAAGCATTACAATCATCTGAACAAATAACAAAGAAACAAAAACGGTGGTTATGGGTGGGTTTCCAACTAACCTTTTCCTCATCTCTCTTGTCAGCTCTTCTCGCGAAGACTATTACAACGATGTAAATAAGGAACGCACAGCAAATAGTCAGATATATTACCACTTTCCGCAAGGTTTCCAAATTCAGCGAAAAATTTGTCAAAGTCTATTGGGTTGGGCGCCTGAATGAAATTTCCTCCAAAGGAAGTCAGGTGGTTGCAACGGCATATGAGGTGGGTAGAGTTTGATTTAGGATCCACCTATAAAAACAACGCACTTCTTTCAGAAAAAGAGCCTACTGCTTAGGTTAAAAGAGCATATCCCTCACAGATGCTAAAATTGGAAATTCACCAGTTCAAGTAGCTCACTCACGGTGTGTGCTCTGTTAATGGAATCTGATTTGATGTAGTTGCATGGGATTAAAGTCAACCTTTCAGAATTTAACATGCGAAAGGACGTCGTGATTCTTTCTCCACTGAACGAAGGAAATACCCAAAAGGAAAGAGTAAAACCATGAAAATTATTCATAAAACCTCTTAAGACTCGCATACCTTAAAAAGGTCTATTAAGGCCCCCGTCTCTATTAACCCCCCTCCTCTCCCCAACCCCCCCCCCCCTTGTAAGCCCAACGTTGTAAGCTCCACCCCACCCCACTCCTACTCCCCTCTTACAAAATCCACTTCACGCGGTCCAGTTTGTTTGTTTTCTAAACAAATACACATCAAACACATAAAACTGTTTGCTCCTTTTTATTAAATAAGGTTTCACTGCAGCTGTTTGAGTTTGAAAGAAAAACTATTTTAACACGAAAATGGCGCGTTTAACATTTGAAATAACTACCCCCGCCCCTATCCTCTCTCTGTTAAGCCCTCCTCTCTAATAACCCCCGTTAATGAAGTCTCAATTTAATAGAGCTTTACGGTAAGTAGAAATCAGACGGTAGATATAGTTGGTTGCCTTGATCGTTGTTAAAATCTAAATGAAGTTGAGTGATTTCGCATTGTTGAGCATTGTTTCTGAGCATCGGTTAATTTCTAAGGCGATCATAAACATGTCGCCATACAATATGAGTTCTGCGTAAATAGTGCAAGCTGCTTTAGAGCATTTCTTTCTGCACCTTGCAATTAAGAAAAATAATTGACACTGTTTTCCCCTTATATTTGACAAAGATCATTACCTTACAACCATACGAGGTCCATTTGTCTTTATCTTCAGACCAATACAAGCAACTTGATTGCGTTATTGACATGGTGTAGTTAACATCTGTAGAGGGATCATACCTAGGAACTACTGTTTTAGTGAATCCTTTCGGCGGAGGGTCCTTGAAGCCGACGCAGTCCCGTTTTTGGCGGCCATGACCGAAACACGACCTTCTTTCTCTTGGATGTTCCGTGGAATTTTTCCCTTTTTCGGTATAATTTCTTCTTCTCATTAATCCAACAAAAAGCCGGCCCGGTTTAGCTGGCAGGACTGTAACCGAATGTTTCTCTGCAAGGAAGCAAGTTGTTTGGTTCCCTTCCTTGGGAACGTCACATATGTATTTGAAGGAAATGGTGAAGTTGTGATCGAAGTCATTAATATCCGGCCTTTTTCCAAATTTGACAAATAGTTGGACGACAACATCTACTTCGTGTACACCCATTTCAATGGAGACAGGGACGTCCGCTAGCTCTGCGTAGTACGAGTGGACCGCCATTTTGTTTGGCTTCAGGAAAAGGTGTTCTTGCTCTTCACTGGTATTAGTATTGCTTTTAGGTTTGCTGGCGATTGAAATGACCATCACAATGTCATCTTCAAGATTTGACACATTAATGTTTGCTTTGCCGCTTTTTAGTTCCAGACTTGTGACACTTGATTGGACCGCTTTGCTACTATTATCCCAGGAATAAGGATTGAAGCTAACTGCTGTCATCTGCCCAAGTAAGAAGACACATTCACAAAAAAGTCAATATATTTCATATGATTTATTGTTTGCTTGTTTGTTTTTAATGATTTTAACCAAAAACTAGGTAAGGGCACACAGTAACAGATCGAGTCGACGTTGTTTATTATCCGACCGGTTTCGTCTGATTGCACAGACGTCATCGGAGATTGCAAAGGACTAGTTTTGTATTAAATGTTTACAATACAAATGGCGTTCACATTATGGTGTCATCCACACAGAAATACGAAAAAAATATAGCAATACGATTCAAAGTTAAATGTTTGGAAATTTACAAAGAAAGGCATAGCCCTCTCACTACTTTTAAAACGGTGTGCCTGTATGTATCATGCTGTATTGATTTCTTGTTTGTTCTGTTACTTTAATCAACTGTTTCTGATTATCATTGTTATTGTTACAATGGACCCACGGTAACTGCGTCGTGTATATCTCAATACTTCTTTTTTTCATCTGAAGCTAATAAGCTAAACGTAAGATAATCTCTGATGCCCATGAGATTTATGTAACATTGTGACCTAGAAATTGATTTTTTAGTATTCCAATAGTAATGGCCTGCTGAAAACACCGTTAGGCCGCGATACCGTTTTTCCGGGATGGAGGCATGAAATCCCAAAGTCAACTAGTGTTGTAGCGTTTGAAAAGCGTGACACAATCTCGAGTCGGCCACTTAAAAAATCTCCAATAAACGTTTCTCACCTTTGCATTGACATTCCCACCACCCATATTGCCGAGATTGCCTGGCAACTTAAACTTTGACGGTCCTTCTTCCATGCTGAGGCTCTTAACATCTTCAGAGGAAACTTTTGTGAGAGCTACGGCCAGATCATCAGTTTTGTTCACCATTTTTTCGGAAGGAACCAAGCGACCCAAAAATGCGTCACTCATGCTATTCAGATTCTTCCAAGCTTTTTCCACATTTGCCTGAAAAGAAATAATCAATGGCGTCAAAAATATAAGAAATGTCAATTAAATGGTACTCTGTGCTAAAAAGGTTTTTGGCCTGGGAAAGCACTATTTACGGCGAATTTAACTTAAGCCAAAGAACTCAATATTTCCTACCTTTGGTTTCTCAAAAATTCCTATTTTCTCTCCTCGCGATTCAATTGCGTGTGAAGCGCGTGTTAGGATGTTTCAGTGAAGAGCACAACACTTTGACTTTTTCAAAAAACCTTTCGGGAACGATAACGTATATTTAGTGTTTATTGTTTCTTCGATTTTGAACACAAAGTACTGCGACCAAAAGAAAAACAAGCAAACAAAGAAACAAAAACAAAACAAAACCCATCGTTGTAATATTGGACTTCTGAAGTTTCTACAATCACAAATTTTCTTCTCTGAAATACCAACTCGTGTTTACCCTTACTTGGAAGTTTTATTACTCGAGTGTTTCTCTCTACCTATTTATCATTATGTTGTTGCTGTGGCTTTTACTGAGGGACAACCTAGTTTCCAGACCCTGAGAACGAGGTTGACTGAGAGAAGGTTATGTTTCATTCCGCTATAGTACATCTACACTGTACCTCTGGACCTATCGATGAGATTCTGGAGTAGACAAGGAACGGATAGCCGTGAAATGTGTGGAAATCACGAGACAATTAATTGTAACTCTTATAAGAAAAAAAAAACGGGGTGGGGGAAGCAGGGATGGGGGAGGGAAGGGGTATAAACATGTGTTTGCTTATATCCCAGTGCAGGCCTATCACACCTTTGAAGATTGAGAATCACTATCAGTTAATCCAGATCCTTGACTTCCACCGGAAGAAGACTTCAGAATATTGCGAATACAACCTGTCACACCGGCCGCCGCTTCTTCTATTTCAGGTGTTACAGGCTCCTCGGGGTCATTTAAAGCATTGGAAATTTCATTTGTTGCAGTTTCGGACATTTGTAAAGCTGCTTTCTATAAAACAATAAGAGAACACGTTTATTTTTTTCGTAGTTTTGAAATCTCTGTTAGACGGATAAAGAAGCAAGGGAGTGAGCCCTTTTAGTGAGTTAATCTCAACTCCAGTAACCAGCTAGCTGTCGTACCTTTTTATAGCGGAGCTCCAGCGGCCCGAAGGGCCGCGAAGCGGAGCACCATACCTATAGAAACCCGTCAACTGCTTTTCTCATGGTAAAAATGGCTAGCGGTATTGCTCGTGGGCCCGCACGACGACGACGACGACGACGGTGGAGTTGCCCAATAACTAATAATATCCTAATAATAATCATAATAATCCAACATGGCGGCCATACTCCACCTGGCCCAGCTGACCAGCTAGTTTACAGCGTAAGTCTTGGATACTGGACATCCATCTTATAACCAATTGACACCTGTCAAAACAAGGTATCCGCTGACCAGTGTCACGTGACCATATCGCGGGCTCAAGTTGAGACCTCATCGAGGTCAGCTGTTTTTTTGAAGTTGACCGCTGACCAGGTACTTGCTTTCGATTTGATCGCAGGCTCAAGCCAGGTGTGGGACACACAAACCAAATCGAGGCTTAATTTTTCGCGCGCTTTCTGCGGCTCGTAATTTCACATTCACTTGGTTTCTTCATTTTGAGCAAAACAACTTCATCGTCTTCGATCGAAGTTTGTCTTTAAATTCGCGTAAAAAGCATAAAAATCAAGAACTTGTCAAAAGATACTCCGGAACGTGACTTTTCAAGTGATGAAGGGAAGAGCGATTTTTCTCAAGAAAAGCTTCAAACTTGGATGGATTAAGCGGTTGAAAACAGTATAATTCAACGCTTCAAGGGCTTTCACTTTACCGCGGCATCTTGCATCTCACTAAGAAAGGTCACTTAACAGTTCACCTGTGTTAATGGGAGGAACGAGTAGCTCAAACTCTGTGGAAAAAGCTCTTTCTTTGGACAAACCGTTTGCTATTTTTGCGGATGCTTGTTTTTACCTTACTGAAGCTTACGTATTTTCAAGTGGTAGAAACCTCTACAACACAACGCAGGACAGTGAGGTAAATTAAATAAATAAAAGCTTAACATTTGGTTTAATCGTTGTTACTTTTGTTCAGGGATGAAACTTGTATTTTTCTCTCCAATGGATATAAATAACAATCATCTGTACTCGTTTTGGACGCAAAGAAGTAGTTGAATTGTTTGTTTGTTTGTTTGTATGTTTTTTTTTGTTACGTTGTTTTCTTTGCAAGCTAACGAGTGTTTTTACTCGGCTTGGCTGACTGTTTTTCGACCTTGGTACCTCAACAGCGTTAAGAAACTTTTGCCCTTATCTTAATAACACATAATCACAATGAGTCCTCGTAAAATTAAGCATTAAAACTCGAGTAAAAAAAAGCCGATCAAATGCATGTGCATGTGCACGTCTCAAAATCTGACATAAAGTTGTCAAAATTTGAAAAACGTTTTAGAGATCTTCGTCGAAAGCGGCCTGTAAACAACAATATTAAGTTTCGCCGTCTATAAACATGTCGTCTTAATTTGTTTGGAACGGTAAGAATCAGCGTTTGGATGTTAAAAACACCGAAATGGGTTGACAGGCTGGGCTGGCTTTGATAAATTTTATATTGGATGGGTCTGCGAGAGAAATGCTGGTGTGGTTTGGCAAGCGCTTTCTTCGTTAACTGGATGACGCTTTGCCACTGAGAATCATTAATTGAAGAAGGTTCTTCGGAAGACATGGTAATACCAGTAAAACTATCAAAGCTCTTTAGCGTTTTGTGTCAGCCAAGGAAAGATTTTGTGGGAAATGGCGCTATTATTCAGCTCTGTCGCGTTCCGAGTGATTGCTGCCTCAGCGATTCCTGTTGACTGCTCTCAACGATCAGGTGTGGACCTCTTTTTTGTCTTTTCTACGGACATTTATGTCAAAATTGCTAAGCAATTTTTGTTACTTGTCTAATTTCTCCACCTTCTCCAAGAATCTTCGAAGAAATGTTATTCGTATTCTGCTTTGTTTTCTTGTAATACTTGTGTTTGTTGTTCTGTTGTTTCTGAACCGCGGTCAATTCCTGTTGACTGCTCTTAACGATCAGTTTTTACCCTTTGTTGTCTTTTCTAGGGGCATTAATGTCAAAATAAATACCGATTTTTCTAGACTAATCAGTACAAGCTATTATTATTACAAGCTAGTCTTGTTTAATTTCTCCACCTTCTCCTTCTTCCAGCATAACACTCGCATCGTACTTTGTTCGCTTGTAGTGTTTGTTTTTTTTTTTTAATCCGCTTTGAATTCCGTTACGCTTTCATCTGAAAGTAGTTAGGACTCTCGAATGTCTGTATTTTTTTTGCAAACGTTTGCTATCGAAAACTCTTCGTTTTCCCTGCTGCTGCTCAATTGTTTTGGACACAAATTAAACTGGCCCAAATAAAGCCATGCGAAGTTGCTCGGTGAGAGTGTGCAACTCCGATTCTAGGCTTGGCCTGGCTAAATATATATATATATATATATATATATATATATATATATATATATATATATATATATATATATATATATATGGCCTTCAGCTTTTCTTTTTATAATCGCTACATACCAGACTGGAATGGTGTTCCATCGAACATCATGCATGCACCTTCTTTAAGCAGGTTTAAGTCCTATCTATTACATTATTTGTGTCAATTTTAAATCAGATGTAGCTTGTGAGTGACAAGTATGTAATTTAATTAGGTTAGCGTTGGATTGTATTTCAATTTTACTTCTTTATTTTTAGTGTCAATCTCAAAGCAGGGGTGACTTGTAAGAGACAAATGTTTGATTTAATTTGATTAGGTTAGCTTTGGGCCACGTTTAAATTTCACCTCTTAGTTTTTAGAATGTGTAATACAGTAATAGCCCACGTATAAGAACCAGAATTTTCTAATTTAGCCTAAATAGATTCTTATATAAATAGTACTGAAAGCAAATATAGGCTACCAAGGTTCTTAAAATAGGTTCTTAAATTTTCATATGAATTTTATCTGAATATACTATATATATGATAAATATCATCTCATAATACAGTATAAATCATTTATTTGTACCATAGAGAAATGCCTATAGGCAGTTCACTGCAGGTACAGTATATGTCCTTAACAAAACATAACAAAGAAACTCATTCAGCAGTTTCTACCTTTACACTTTTACAGCAACCCCACTGATAAGAACCTAACTTAAAATTTTAGCCTTAATAGGTTCTTATGTGGAGGGGGCTTAAAATGAAAATTTTAGCCTAACAGGTTCTTAAAACCCAGGTTCTTATTCGGTCCGTGGGTCATTCGTCCATTCAATTTTCAATTCAAATTAAAAATTGAAAATCGATGTCAATTTTTGATTCTCATTCTTTTTTTCTCGCGAAATCAATAAACGCGTAGTTGTAAACATTTAACCGTTTTCACGTTGATAAGGAACAAAAATAACACGTAGACTTTTATTTTTGTGCAGTTACCATTGAAAAGAAAATCAAACAAGCTATGGCATTTATTTATTAGCAGGAAAACCATTGTCGTAATCTCGTTTCGTCTACGATTAGATGAATTTAGAGGAAAGTCCAAAATTGAAAATTGCAATCAATTTTCAATTTTTGTTTTTGTGCGAAGAATTGATCAATCATTTGCAGTCAGAGTGACAAAAGTACCCAAGAGGGGGTGGGGGAGGGAATGCTTTGCCGCCATCTTGAATGCCAGACCCTAAGAGAACTAGCTTTAGGAAGGGAAGGGGGAAATTTAAACAGCTTTGAGCAGTCTTCACCACTCTCTCGGGCTAAATATGGACGACGTAAGCGTCGAGTGGCGAGTGCTTAAAGATCTTTGTTGTGACTCAGCGGAAAACACACTCTGAAGTCAGTTTGTTGCTAAAAGAAGCGTATCCTGATAGGAGAGGCCTTAGTTTGAGGCCAGTTAAAAGGTTTTGTTTTAAGTATGCCCGGATACACGTGCAAAATCGCCTGTCAAATGAAGAACGCAAGGAAGTTGTTGCTTGGGTTGGTGCGCTTGAAATGTTCAGGCGCGGATCCAGGGGAGGTGAAATGGGTGAATTTTCACCCCCCCTTTTTTCTGAGCCCCCCTTGTTTCTTTTTTTTTTTTTTCTTTTTTTTTCTTATCCCTCAAATATTGAAAAAATATTTGATTTCTCTGATTTCTCTGATTGAGGTGGAGAAAATTCACCCCCCATTTCAAAATCTTGGATCCGCGCCTGCTGTTAGTGTGGTTGTAAAAAAATAAATAAATAAATAAAAATAGGTAAATAATGAAAATTCTGATATATTTGCTCCTTAGTCTTCATCATTTGTGCATATCTTACATGCATCCAACTTCTCAATTTGCTCCTTTTTTTGATGAGGGAGAAGGAAACACTCGAGAAAGTCTTGAAACCAATAAGTCAGACGCTGCGATGCGAAGTCTAACATTCTCCGTCGGTTTTCTTTTTCTCGAGCGTTTCAAGCAAGAAAATCAGGTAATAATACGTGAAAATGTATTTAATAATTTATGATGTATCCTATGGCTATTGCATCAGTTTGTCAGGTTTGTATTGACATTTCCATAAAATAGCTTGCTTCTCTTAGCAACACACATGCTTTAGAACGTGTTTTCCGCTGACTTACAGCAGGATCTTTACTTATCATAGGACCAGTAAGGCCCCGCACGCTTTTCATTCCAAACTATTGAGAAAATTCCCGTCTGAGAGCCGTGCATTTTATCGCAAGCAGGCGCGCGTTTCTCAAAACTCCCGAAAACGTTTTGAGTCCGAAAACTCCATTAGGGTCGTTGCCAAAAATTCAATTTCTAGTATTTTTATAATCTTTTAAGAAAGCACCCTATTTATAGGTGGCCCAAGACGCTAGTGCCAATCGACTGAAAACGAACTTGAAAAACACTTCTCGGGCCTAAAATGTTTTTGGGGGTATTGAGAAACGCACGCAAGGGCCGAAAAATGCAGGACGGCCTGTTAGGAACACTTACGGTCCCGAGGGATATGGTTTTAGAGGATTTCGTCGCCTTTAACCATTTAACAACCAGAAAGCAAATACAAAAAACACATAACATCAATTTTCTTTGCAACTTTGTTGTTTCGTCTTCTACGCCCTTCACAAACAGTCTAAGGAAGCCATATGATAAAACATTTACTGCGCCGCCTTGGTCCGTATACCATGGGTGCCAGAGGTTATTTTTTTCGTTTGAAGGAGGGAATTTACGCGGCGATCTATTTTGGCTTTTCAGGGATACGGTATTTATTTTTTCAACGGGTCTGTGGAGCCAGGGTATGGTCCGTAAGCCATGACCTCGAGCCAAATATTTTTCTTTCCGTACCGACCTGACTCAGATGGCCTGTTTATATGGTCTCGGGTACCCGAGACAATCCTCCCCCGGTTACCCTGGGTGAGCTATTTTTCCACTTATTTCTTTGAAAAGTTCTACCAACCGTTAACATGAGATGAGCGAGACAACTCGGGTGGGCGAGACAACTCGGGTAGGCGAGTTGTCTCGCCTCGGCAGGTAGGGTAACCCTGGCAAGCGGGACAACTTTTTCTCATGTAAACACTTTGTCTCGCCTCCCGGGACGAGACGGCCGAAGATTAAATATGCGCGTATGCGAAAAAAAGTTATTTCGGTCCAATTTTTGAGTTAAAAAACGCAAATTTATTTCAAGGAATTACATTTTGAAAGCCAGCATTACCCACAGTGATCAGATAGAGCGGGGAAGAAACTGATTCGGAGCTAAGTACGAAGCTAAGTTATGTGACACGTTACAAACTTCGAATTGGCTGATTGCTCACTGGTCCTTTTATAAAAAGAAGTATCGAAGCAAAAATGAACCTAGGAAGGAAACTTTCAATCAATATTGACGATATTCAATCAAAGAGCGACCAAATACAAAGAAAGAAGGGCAAATGAGGATTTGTAAATTTGAGACGTGCTTTGAATAACTAAGTAGGGTCAACTTTGTCTCGGTCACGCAATTCTCATATAAACGCTCGGTAAAGTTGTCTCGGGGGGAGGGTTGTCTCGGGTACCCGAGACCATATAAACCTGACTCAGTCAATAAGTACATAGTACTCGACGCTTACGTCGTCCATATTTAGCCGGGGATAGTGATGGAGACTGCTCAAGCTGTTTAAATTCCCACTTCCCTTCCTAAAGCTAGTTCTCTTAGGGTCTGGCATTCAAGATGGCGGCAAAGCATTCCCTCGCCCACCCCCTCTTGGGTACTTTTGTCACTCTGAGTGCACATGATTGATCAATTCTTCGCACAAAAACAAAAATTGAAAATTGATCGCAATTTTCAATTTTGGATTTTCTTCTAAATTCATGTAACCGTAGCTGAAACGAGATTAGGCCAATGGTTTTCCTGCTAATAAATAAATGCCATAGCTTGTTTGATTTTCTTTTCAATGGTAACTGCACAAAAATAAAAGTCTACGTGTTATTTTTGTTCCTTATCAACGTGAAAACGGTTAAATGTTTACAACTACGCGTTTATTGATTTCGCGAGAAAAAAAGAATGAGAATCAAAAATTGACATCGATTTTCAATTTTTAATTTGAATTGAAAATTGAATGGAGGAATGACCCACGGACCTTATTCGTGGGCTATTACTGTATTAGATAATATTCTTTGTATGGGAATTTACTTTCTCCCAATTATTCTCCAGTCATGCACTTTTTTTTGTATCAACTTAGATGTATTCGCATGACAAAGTATTACTAAACTTAAAGTAAGCTCTTTCTCATTAATGTACACATCCTTTGGACTTCCTTCCTGCATGCAGTCTTTCAATTAATTTTATTCATAGCTGGTCACACCAATCTTGTGGTATGTTTGGATGACATTTGGTACTAATGTGTAATGGGATTTTTGATGTTTGAGGAAGTATGTTGTGCAATTTCAAATGTACATGGAGAAATGTGAGACTAGTCCTTACCTTTCTTGCAAAATAGAAAATCAAGTTAAGATTGCTAACACGGATTTCCAGCACTTTTTCTTTGGTGAATCATTACCTTAAATCCTCATACTACATTGTTAATTACCTTGATAGTGATATCAACCACATGCCCAATATTTTATTATCAAGTTGCTTAGTCTTGCACTTGGCTGGCCAGAAATGCAGCTGGATTTCTTTTTGAAAACACTGTAGGTGCATTGATTGATGAGCTTAATGTCAGCAAGCAGTTTTTTGCGATAGTAAGGTCAAGAAGTAACTGATCAAAAGAAATATATTGGCCTTAATGCATATCATCTAAATATTTTTATTGATTTCCATGTATCTTTCTTTCATAAATTTTTTTGATGCATACATATATCCAGAGGATACACAATTTCTGATTTCCAACCGTCTCATGGGAGGCTTTGGATAACTGAAATTGCATTCATTATGAAGTGATGATCTGAATCACTATATGTCTGATGTCGGATACTGATTCAAAATAGCATTCACCAGGCTTCTCCACCAATTTCTAGTGGCTCTAAACCATAACTAAGTAGCCTACAGTTAAACGGGGAAACAGACCTGTCCTTAGGTATTGTTCTAAGATGTTAAGAAATGTTTTGTTTTAAAAATTTATAGATGCAAACTAGCGTTGCAGGTTCTTTTTTACACAAAGTATTAAAGATCATTGTTTTAAAAAAACCTACCTCAATATATTTTTTTGCTTTTTAACATCTCCAAACTCAATTTGCAAAGGAATTTTTATTACCTTACTGAATAGAATGCTTGTTTTTAGGAGGGGTGGGGGTCCAAATCCGTAAAAGGGGATTCATATCTGCTAGCAGTTCTGGACTAGGGGGTCCAAATCTGATCCACAAGCAGATCTGGACTGGAGGGTGCAAATCTGCGGGGGGTCCAAATCCACTGTGACACTGGCTCAGATCACCTTTCCATACTATTTTTTACAGCCTTGGGTCTGTAGCTTGAGTGAGGTCAGATGCCAGTAGAAAAAGAATGCTTTTGGAGCTCCGCTTTTAGGCTTGGCTAAATATATATATTATATAACAAACACACAAATAAAAGATCAACAAAATGATAAATGATCGAATCTTTACCGTAGCTTCTGCCCCACCTCCCCCTCCCCTCCAGTGGCTTGTATGATCACCGCCATGATGGTTCGAGACATGTCTAGGCTCTCAGGTGTTAAAGCCGTGAACGTCTCGGTGATCGCGGTGGAGATCTATTAAAGATAAAAATACAGTCTTAAGAAGCGAAGTCGTACATGTGAAACATAGTACAAACACCCATCCAATGCTGGTCGACTCTATGTGTTTCTTATGTTTCCCGTTACTCTCTACAAATAACATTATTCAGCGTAGAATATCATCTAAACTTATGGCTTCTAGCGCTGTTCCTCAAAGGTCAAAGGGTCGTTCGAATAGATAATAATACGAATGAGATACGTAAAATCAACGAGAGTCGATGATGAACAATGATCGTTTCCTGTGTCTGTAGTAATACGCCCACCCGAAGGCTTTCTTCAAGTTGTCGTCTTTAGAAAGTTTCAGCAGGTAGGCGTGTTCCACACTCAGAAGCCTTAAATGCCCTTCCATGGTCATCTACAAGAAAAACCTCTTAATTTTACTCATAAGCAATTATCGCCAATCCTTCTGTACCCACAGAGGTAGAAAAAAACATTTGCGTCCCTCGTACGAATTTGTCTTTAACTATATTCAATTCCCCTTAAATTATAAAGAAGAAAAGCTTTTCAATTCAGATGGTGAATTGTTTAGTGACTGGCCATGCATAGATAAATGGCTTAATTATATAAACCTTTCATTGTAATCGTTTCTAGAATCGGCCTGAATCCGGTGTTATCCAAATTAAATTTTGCTACGTACCTCTCTTTTGGCCATTAGACTCAATCTTTGGCCGCATTCTGGCGTTGTGTTGGCAGTCTTCATAACAGACATGGCTAGCTGTGCAGCCGGACTGACTTCACCTTTGTTTAGAAATCCGTCCATCTTATTGCCTTCACCCACTACAAGGCTTTTCAGCTGATTGCCAACTACCTCTGGTGGCGTAAAGCAGGGATCAAACAGGGAAGAACTTTTAACCTGGAGATGATAATTTTAACGGTTTGCGGCTTTAACAAACTATTACCACCGAATGGAAATTATATAGCGGATGTAATATTGAATCGATGGATGTAAACGTTATGCTATGGATGTAAACGTTATGTTATGCTTATGTCACTCCCGGTTTGCACTGCTTATGCATATGTCACTGTGTAAACCAGCGTTAAGACCTTATAGAGTACTAAAGTGATGACGTCACAAAAAATTATGGGATTTGTTCGGATATTCAGAAAGAACACTATCAAAAAGACCTACTTGCCAAAAATCAGCACTTTCTTACAGTTTGAGAAAGAAATATTAGCACCGTTATGCTCTGCTGACTCGATACAAATCCTTTGGTTCATAACGTTATGAGTGAAATTTAGAAGGATTTGTATGGAGTCAGCAGAGCATAACGGTGCTAATATCCCAGAGCCAATTTGCCTTTAAATGCTGATTTTGGGAAGTTATCATTTTTCATCTTGCTCTTTCTGAAAATCTCAACAAATCCCATAATTTCAAAAATTCTAATATTTGTGCCGTCAGACTGCCGTCGGCATCCTCGTCTCGAAGAGGCGATGGTTAGCACACAGGGCGGGCGGGGTAGTCCCTCGTGCAGTTTGCACAGACGTGGGTAGATGGAGCGCGCGCGGAGGCCGCGCGCTGCTTTCTCGCCGCTCTCTTCAATGTGGAGTGGACTCTCCCGTCTTCCTCACCTCTCGAGGCTCCAGCTGGTTGTGTTGGTGTTGGCTGCTTTGAGGTCGCGCTTGATGGTGTCTTTGAAGCGCAGCAGAGGTCTACCAGCTCGACGGGCGCCGTCGCGCAGTTCTCCGTAGAGAATCTCTCGTGGCAGGCACTGAGGCTCCATGCGGTGGACATGTCCAAGCCAGCGGAGGCGTCTCTGAATGAGCATAGAGGGTGTGCTCAAGAGACCGGCGCGCTGAGAGACCTCAGTGTTTGGGACTTCGTCCTGCCATTTGATGTGCAGAAGACGTCGAAGCGAGCGGAGGTGGAACCCATTGAGGCGTCGCTCTTGTATGGCGTGGGTCGTCCAAGACTCGCTGCCATAGAGGAGAGTGGACAGGACACAAGCTTGGTAGAAGCAGACCTTGGTCCTTTCGCTCAGCAGGCTGTTGTTCCACACTCGCTTGTTGAGTTTGGCCATGACCCCTGGAGCCTTAGCGATTCTCGAGCTGATCTCGACGTCGAGAGATGTTGAACTTGTCACTGTGGAGCCCAGGTAGATGAAGGCGTCCACGACCTCGAGCTGAGTGTCTCCAACTGTGATGGAAGGTGGGAACTCGGCACCCTGCGCCATGATGTTGGTCTTCTTGAGGCTGATTGTCAGCCCAAACTCCCTGCAGGCAGCGGACAGCTTGTCGACCAGGCGCTGAAGACCTTCCTCGTTGTGAGATGTTAAGGCTGCGTCGTCTGCGAACAGCAGCTCGCGCATCAGCACCTCGTAGGTCTTGGTCTTGGCGCGGAGTCTGGCGATGTTGAAGAGTTTGCCATCTTGCCTCGTGCGGTCGTCACACTTTAGCACTCTATTATAGCCACTTTTTCCTCGAGAGATTGTCATTTTAGAAATACCAGAACTTTTGAGATTTTTGAGATAAGATACAGTGTCTTATATTTCATTAAGTAACCAGCCTCTTAGCGGGCTCATGGTATATCTCCCCTAAACTAAGCAACAATAACAATAACGACAACGACAACGACAACTACAATGCAACGATAACGATAACGATAACGACAACAACAACAGCAATAACAATAATAATAGTAATAATCATAATAATAATAATGATAATAATAATAATAATAATAATAATAATAACTCTTAACCTACTTGTTACCTTAACAGTCAGAGACTGGATGACTGCTACACCAACCGAATTTTTGATAGTAATGGTAATTATCAACTGGTAATCGTCTTCCTGCTCTCCGGCTGATAACACTGTTGATGCAGACTTTGGGGAACTGCCATAAGATACTGGATCTTGTCCAGCTCGAAATTCATAGGAAAGTGGCGCATTTTGATCTTGCCATTCAAAGCACTCGAAGGTAAATTCCGTCTCAAGCGCCACGCCTTCGCTAGCTGAGGGACTGCAATAACCACCGTGTGGCGCCCCAGCGGTTTCAAATTCCAACACACCAAATCCTTCTGATCCGGCAAGAGATCTCACGACAAGCATCAAACTGAATTTGAGGCCAGAAGGCAAGGCATTTTTATTGAGAACCATGTTACTGACGTTCACTCCAGTCGAGGTCATGTTAAAAAATGGTGGTATTTTCCCAAGTATTTGTTTCTGTTTTCAGTTTTTTGAGACGCCATTCATAAACGGAGCCATTACAGGCTGAATTGAGACATTCTGACGTCACTTGGAGTTTGTTTGACGCAGATACAACTGCTCCACAATCAACGAAGCACCTGAGATTCCAAAATCAATGAATGAAAGATCAAACGTTAGAAACGTATAGATGTGTGGTGGGATTACCGGCGCCAGAAATAGAACGCTGATGCTCATGTTATTTTTTAGGAACATTTTAGTTTACGGACGAAAACCTTGAAATACTGCAAATGTCGCATTGCTAATTAAAGAAGGCACGTGTTAGGCAGGTGGCCATACCATCTTAGAGACACGTGCCGAATCGATTGTAATTCCATAAACACAGTTATCCACCTGACGGTAAGGAAAAAGCCTACTTTAGTTTTTGCCTAATTTGCGAAATACTTTTCTTATATGCGACAAAAGAAAAACGTAACTTAACACAAAAACAGACTCAACATCTTGTACATGTATTGACAACTTCATAGGAATTTTAATTTAATATATTCTCGCACATTGACACTGCAAATGCCACCACCTAACAGTTATTTAACAGTTATTCAAGATGGCTTCGAAACGCCGTTTATTTTCGCTGATCTTCATTATTAATTGTGTATCAAAATGTTCCCTTATTACAAATCTATTATATTAATTAGTGTGGAATTAGAAAGAGTGCGAAGCCTCTATACCAAACTAGGTAAAAGACTTGCCACAAGTCGACCTCTCGAGTCTCACAGCAAAAAATCCGAGAGAAGAGAGCTTTTTAGGCCGCGAAGCGGTTGAGCGAACGACGAAGTCGCGAGAGCTCGACTTGTCTCGCTTGAAGCGTTTTCATTTGCGTTTCGCGCCAAAAATGGGAAGTGGCGTTACTCGCATTTGGAAGAAGAGCATCTGTTATCGCTTTTGCAATCGATCCCACGTTCAACCGCAAGTCACGTTTCTTTGCTCATAATTACTTTTGATTGACAACTTTATCCCCGAGGGTCCCTAAGATCTACTCTCATTGGTTTAAGCGCAGCCACCCGTTTTTGGGTCGCTAAAATTGGCGCCAATCAAGTATGAAAAGTCTTTCGTCCCGCATCAAATTAAATAGGACGAAGGACTAGTCTAACTAGGTAACTATGATGGTTTTTGCTAATCACATTACTTACCGCAAAGTAACTCGAGGTACCTCTCCGACAGCTATTTCAAATGACATTTTAGCAAAGGCACTTCTCTTATCTTTGTTCACTGTCAATCTTAGGACATACGTCTTCCTAACTTCAAGTTTAGTGGTGTTGATTTTAATGGCGGTGGCGTTGACGTTTTCGTTGGCGAAAGAACCAAAGCAGTTGTAGTCCATGGAAATATTATCGGCTGAATCAGCACAAGACCAAGTGAAATTGATCCCAGTATGTGTTCCAGGACCAATGTCTCCATCATAACTCAGCGATCCATCCACTGTCACAGTTTCAGTAGATCCACAACGAACGCTGCTTCCACCGTCAATAATGGCTCGTAATGGACCTGCCATACTTTGAATAAAACCGTAATCAAACGCTTGTAGAGTCCTTGGGGCAGATGGATCACCAATTGTGACTGAAGCCGTAAATTTGACTTGATAAACACCAGCAGGTACAGATCTCTTGGCTATGATCCATTCAGCCGTTCCCTGACTTACCGAGGTTCCCTCTGCTGACGCTGAAGTTGCCAGCTCTGCTTCACTCAAAAGACGCCATTCTAGAACACTTTTCAAGACAGTAGCACCTTCTGGTAGGCCTTGAATTACTCCCACTTGAACAGTTTTAACAGCTCGCTTCACTTCAGTAGCATGGTACTTGTCTTTGGATATGTTTCTTATGGTCACAGAGAAATCCCCTGTTGGTTTATATTTTTTCAAAGGTTTCAATACGGTGATAAATTCAGATACTATCCAGCAAACGTTCCCAGTAACTTTTGCAATTGATAATGTGGAACTGACATTTAAGACATTAATGTGGAAGTGACATTCTTAGGTATTGATCATCTTTTTTTAATTGTGTTCACATAAAGATTGTATTAGGATACTGAACAAATGACGACTCTTGGAAC
Organism: Pachyseris speciosa; assembly: GCA_016490735.1. NCBI lineage: Eukaryota > Metazoa > Cnidaria > Anthozoa > Scleractinia > Pachyseridae > Pachyseris > Pachyseris speciosa. The sequence continues at coordinate 132,017 of JAEMWC010000350.1, forward strand.
AAATTTTGTCGGAAAGCTGTGCCTAACATAGTAGGCATAGTAACTAGTCCTTTGAAGGCCTTTTATGTCAAACAGTGCACTTCGAAAAGGGCTTAGTTTTAGTGGAAGATCCGAATTCCTTGTACACCACGCTGGATATAAATACGCGATGATTATCCTGAAAATAGTAATTAAATTAATGATGATATCATTGAATAATGAAGACTACAACTGCGATGATTAAGATAGTGATGACGACTGCAACAACGACTACGATGATGATCACTAATAATGATGATGATGATGATGATGATGATGATGATGATGATTGGGGTCATTGAAACTGGTAATAAAATAATAATCACTAGCTGTCCCACACACTCACCTAAAGGCTCACAAGTCAGTCCGTCTCCTGAGTAACCTGTCCGACAACTACATGTGAAGTAACCGTCTGTGTTATAGCAGTGCGCCACTCCATGGCAATTGTGAGTTCCTCTTCCACATTCATCAATATCTGTTAGTAGATGTTATCCTTTGGTGTTATTTTTGCTTGTAGGCAGCCTTATAATACTATAGTCTATCTATAATCTATAGTCTATCTATAATCTATAATCTTTAAGGTTTACCGGCCTAAGTATTTTTGCCATAGATGACATTCATAACGTTTAACTTACATTCATCCCATTTAACGTGGAGAAAAGCATGTGGTTGTTAATGAATAAGAGAAAAGCAGACATAAGTGGATTTCTTACCGTCACAATGAGTGTCATTTCCTTCATAACCTTGAAGACATGTACACGTGAAGTTTCCAATTGTGTTGGCGCAATGCGCATTTGGATCACAGTTGTGAACATTCGTGGTACATTCGTCAATGTCTGCAGTGGATAAATGAAAGGAACAGCCGTGTATACGAAGTACCCAATTAAGCAAGATAAAGGGCAGCAAAATTTTCCTTTTTTTTTTAATTTACTTTCTCGTCGGAAATTCGATTTGTTTTCTTTATTTTAGTCATTTTGTTTGTCGCAGCTAGAAAAAGAACCACCGGAATGATAAGAAAGAGAAACTGGGCATTTTCACGCGAATATATAAGCAGGTGCAGTGTAACGATTAGATTTTCAGAGCAGACAAACCAATTCTGCCAAGCTGAAGTTACTTTTGATCGTGCTGACCATTTGGTTTCGTCGAATGAGTTCTTTTCGGGATTACCTTAACAACTATATACAAATGAACAATACATCAGGGAAAAGTTATAAGAAAACCCACTCTTCCTTCCTAGCCCTTTCTGGCACCCTCCAAATCTTTCCATGAAACGTTGTAAAGAGCGCTTTGTTAAAGCCTATTTACCCTTCATTCGCTGTGCCGTTGCGTTTAAAAGACCCAGCTGTACCTTGTTGGTATCATTTTAATTGACCCATATCATAATGTATTGCGATGGAACGATTTCTGATTTCAATAAAAACTGCACAGGTTTCGCTTTAAATAACTCGAATGAATTAATGTTAATCTGCACCATAACGGGCTTCAGCTAATTAACTAACCTTCATTAACTAAGTACTTAATAGCTTTCATTGCTTTCGTCTGCATTTGCTACATTTCAGTCAACTCCAATAGACTAATCTAGATCACATCACCTAGCCTGCTAAAGTATGAAATCCACCAGGTTAATTTCGCACCTAGACCCCAAATATTTTTTTTCGCTTAAGTAAACTGAACTTTTATGTTACTCACCAACGCAGACCTTTCCATCACCAGAGTATCCAGAAAGGCATCCGCACTGATATGTCCCATTTAAGTTGTTGCACCACGACCAGTTAGCCGCGCAGTCATCCAGATTTAACAAACATTCGTCGATATCTAGAAAATTAAGAATGGAAAAAAAAAAAAAAAAAAAAGGGCGAAGGAAGCTAGTCTTTGTCAACCGGTGTATAGTTTTGTCTTACAGAGCAAATTCTTTGTTAAGTTTTATTTATCCAGTTACGCTTACTAACCAAGTATCTATTACGACGGGCACGCCTTATACTGATACCCAATACAATGTCTAAGACGAGAGGAATCTCGTTTTCAGCAAAAAGGCTTCTACCTCTGTCAACGTTGATCTTCTTCTATTGTGTGAAAAATTTATTTTCTACCAAATGCACCAAACACACCGCTGCATATGCGAAAAGTAGTGTGCAACAATAGCAGCCATAAAAAACAAATTTTCTGGACTGGAACTGGTGGTCAAACATGGCGGTCCATCTTTTGACCTAAGGAATGAATTTTCCCAAATAGAATCCTCAAAAGGGCCCCAAAGAATCTTTTACAGCTCAGAAATGACACGTGGTAATCGTCGCCGGAAACGAAGTGAACTGAGTAGTGCGTCGAGCAAGAGCTCTTCTCCTGCTGCCAAACAACCGCAAGGAGATAGTGAAGCCACTCAAGACCGCGAAGCGGCTTCCCTTCCCAGACCCAACGAAGAAATGTCGGCAGAGCAATGGACTAAATCTAAGAACGATATGTGGAAAATGATACTGGAAATTAAGTCGGATCTGAACAAGATTCTTACCGAAAATCTGGCCCTGCGTAAAGATGTGGAAGAACTCAAGTCTGCAGTACATTTCAACGACTCGAATATGGCTGCTCTAAAGACAACAGTCGAGCAAATTGCTGCTGCAGTAAAGAAGTATGAGGAGGACTTAGCGCAACAAGAAAGCGCTATCGGCAAACTAGACCAAAGTATTTACGATCTTGAACTGAATCAAGACTCATTGGAACAGCACACCAGAAAATATAACGTTGAGATTCATGGTTTCCCTGAACAACGTGATGAAAATTTAAAAGATATCATCAGTTCGATTGCGGATAAACTAAATGTCAATATACCGAGCCAAGATATTGACATTGTGCACCGTCTTTACCGAACGCCTCCTATTGTAAAGCCAATCATTGTACGCTTCTCCTCGTACACCAAGAAACAAGAATTTTATCAAGCTCGTTTCAAGCTACGTGAGGTTGACCTCAGCAGCCTCATTTCTGGTGAGGCCTCGCACGCCTTGTACATTAATGAAAACCTGACGTCGAGAAGGAAGAAGCTCCTAGCAAAGACTCTCAGGCTAAAGAAGGAAAAATCCTACCATCGTGTCTGGACCATGGAAGGTAAAATATTTCTACGTTTATCTGAAGGCACTAAGGCCATCAGGATTCATGAAGAGGCCGATTTAGATCAATTTAAATAACTGAATAACCTGCTTTGCAGTAGATAATTTTTTTCTCGCCTCTTCTGTTACTAAGGTGAGTTTCACTTTTCACTTTTCAAAAAACCTTCTTCTTAGCGGAGCCCTTAGAGTTTCTATGGGTTAGACCTATAATTCGTTCCGTTAGTCTTTTTCTGTCTCCTCCGCCTGCTGAGATCAGTTTTTGCCACTCGTTTTCCAGGTCGATTATGGTCTTTTTATTTACCTTTGTTTTTATTTTTTTTCTCGTGTGTACTTTTTTCTTCTGTGTGCATGCAGTTTATTTTTCAATCGGCTTACTTTCCCCCCTTTGTTGTCAGGCATATCTACTCACTGATTTCTTTAACGCCAATTTCTGGATTACTTTATGTTTAGCTTTTTCAACAAGGCAACTGAATTTTGCATGTAAAGCGCAGCCCTCTGAAAGTTGTTTTGGTATCTATGCTAATTCTCTCCAACTGTTATTAACAGCAATTGTTGTTATCTTTTATTCTTTTACTTTCAGTGACAATGAAATTAAAATAATTTCGCTCAATGTGGGTTGCTTAGGGAATGCGCCAAAGAAGAGAAATAATCAACTGGCTTCACGCCAAGGAGAGGTCAATTTACATGTTACAAGAACTTCATTGTTCTGCTGAAACATCTGATCTATGGTCGACTGAGTGGAGATATTATAGTCTTTTCTGTGGTTTTTCAAGTAGAAAATCCGGAGTATGTATTCTTTTCAACAATAACTTTAAACTTAAAGTTTTGAAGACTTTTATGGATGATGAAGGTCGTTATATTTTATGCGATATAATGGCAAACGGGAAAAACAGCACTCTTGTGAATTTTTACGCGCCAAATGATGATAATCCCAACTTTTTTGACACCTTGTTTACTCACCTTTTGGATTTTCACTGCGAAGAAATAATTATGGGAGGTGATTTCAATTTGGTTATGGATATAGAAAAACACAAAAGAGGAGGTTTAGCAAGAACTCATCAAAACGCCAAAAAAGTTCTAAATGATTTCTGCGAAAATATGGATCTTGTTGATGCCTGGCGGATTCTAAACCCGGATATTAGCAGTTTCACATGGCGCCAAAAGCACCCTGAAATACACTGTAGACTTGATTTCTTCCTGGTATCTCAAAGTATCTTGGGCAACGTCACTTGTGCTGATATAACACCTGGCTTCCAAACCGACCATTCCATGATTAACCGCCGACCGGTTAGCTCAGTGGTATAGAGCACCGGACTACCGTGCGGGAGGTCGCGGGTTCAAACCCCGGCCGGACCAACACTCAGGGCCGGGTTGTTCGAAAGCCGATTAACCCTAATCCAAGATTAAAAATTAACCAAGGAGTTTATTTCTCTATCCACAAACATTGTTAAACGCTGGTATCCTACACAATTTTAGATTATAGGACGTCAATCCTGAAAAGCAAAAATCAGCAAAAGAAACTTTCATCCAAAAGACAAAAACTGCAACCAAAGTTTACGCTAATCCTGAATTAAGTTAATCGGCTTTCGAACAACCGGGCCCAGGGTCTTTAAATAATTGAGGAGAAAGTGCTGCCTTTGTAATGACATCTACAATCGGTTAGACTTTCTAGTCTTCTCGGATAAGGACGATAAACCGTAAGCCCCGTCTCACAACTCATAATTCATAATTCTCTGATTCTGTGGGACGTAAAAGAACCACTAGGGACGTAAGAAAACTTCTGGCAGTGACCACCCCTAGTGTCTGTCTTAATTTGATATTGACATTACGGGGGCACTCATAACTCAACTTCATTAATTGTAAACTGCGTTAAAAGCAGTCTGGCAAAGTCCCCCGGCCAGTGTTGTAATGCGCATTTGAATATTGCATAGAAAATGCGCAATATAAATGTGATATATTATAGATATTTCTAAATATATCCTCCCATACCAACAAAAGAGGTCCTGGCTTTTGGAAATTGAATACATCTCTTTTAAATGACGAGTCTTACATTAACCTAATAAAGAAACTATTCATGAAACGGAAGAGGAATACAAGGATGACGAGTCAGTAAGCCCGACTCTATTATGGGATATGATTAAATTAAAAGCCGAAGTGCGCGAAAAATCTCTCAAGATTTCTGCGGAAAAAAAAAACGCAAAACTTGTAGTAAACAAGCTACCCTTGAAAATACAATCTCTCGATTGGAGAGAGAGCTTGAATCCCCGAACTTAGAACAACAACGTAGGAAGTCCATACTTGATAATCTTGAAGCTTCAAAACTAGAACTAGAGGAAATAGTTAAAATGCGCACCAAAGGAGCTATTCTAAGATCTAAAGCTAAATGGTACAATGAAGGAGAAAAGAATGCGCAATAATCTTTAAATCTTGAAAAACGTCACTTCAAACGTAGTACTATAAGTCAGCTTAAGACGAGGGACAATACTTACATCACTTCCGATAAAGACATTCGTTCTACCGCTTAGGCCTTTTATTGGGATTTGTATCAGTCTCCGATCCTTCCAGTGACAGAAAATGACTACTTTGAAAATGTAAATACTCCAAAGTTAAACCCAAGCGAAGTTTGTGACTGTGAAGGGCTGCTGACTAAACAAGAATGTTTTGAAGTGCTTAAAGACATGCATTCAGACAAATCCCCTGGTAGCGACGGTCTCCCCGCAGATTTCTATAAAACCTTTTGGAACGAAATAGCCAGTCCTTTGTTAAAAGCTCTTAATTATGCCTACGAGACAGGTAAACTCTCAATTACTCAAAAACGTGGAATCATCAAGCTAATTCCTAAGGAAGATGCAGATCCACTTTTGATAAAAAAATTAAAGGCCGTTAACTCTTTTAAATTGCGATTATAAGATAGCTACGAAAGCCATAGCAAATCGGCTAAAGAATATGATCCCTAAGCTGATTGACAACGAGGTCAGAGACAAAAGGTCGCTTTATAGGGGAAAACATACTTTTAATTGACAGCATTATTAAATATGCCTCCGAAAAAAAAACATCCCAGGCCTTTTACTGTTTGTTAATTTTAAAAGGCTTTTGGGGAGCATTCGTTTTTTAGAAGGGAGGAAGGGGGGGGGGGGGGGGGGTGGGCCGGAGGAATCCCTATGGGCATGAATGCTCATAGCCCTCCCTTTATATTTTTTGTTAAAAAATGTGACCCTCCCCGGGAAGCAGTAAAATGTATAGTGACCCACCCCTTCCTCCTGACAAACATGGTTTGTGGCTGGATTGTGCAACGATCCCGTGATCCTTCACACAGACGCACCTGTTAGCTAGAATAACGCAACCTCCAATTGCCTACAGTGAACAAGCTTAATGAGCTAGCTCAAAACGCTTCAGCATTTATGGCTCAGGTTGATGAAAAGCTAAAGGAGTTAAAAAGCACATTCAAGGGCTTGGTCTTCAAGCCATCTACCTCTAAAGCTCGAAAGAGGAAGCGAAACAAAAGGAAAGGTATCAAACGAAAGTTAGCCAGGATGGAGAATGCAAAAACAAGAGTTCTGCAAAAGATTTTTCCAAGGGTCAACCATGACAACGTTGATATAACTATTGGGGTGGAAGACATTTTCATTGCAGCATTAGTAAGTTTATGAAGAAGGGAGGCAAAGGTTTTGCATGAGACACTCAAGTCAGACAACCGATTCTCAGAAGCTTCTAAGGCCTACATATCTGAATCCTTACCACCATCCTTGGCCTTATCTGATAGTGAGAACCTAAGTGACTCTGACTCTGATCAGTGACAGACATGGAACTGTGACATTATTTTAATAACCAGTCTGTGTTAACCAAACTTCTCTTTAACAGTTGCTTTCAGATATTAAAGATTGTTGTTGTTGTTGTCATCTAATAATCAATTCAGTTGGTGCGACTGGGCTTTTATACATTTCAGTGGCACAAAGTTCATTTGAGTCTCAAATTACCTCTGTAACGTTAAGGGTTCAAAGATCAGTTTGTATAAATTTCTTTAATATTAAAAAAAAATTTAAGAGACCCCCCTCTTTGTTGTGTCAAATTTATGCTGACCCTCCCTTTTTGGGCAGGCAAAAAGTTAATGACCCTCCCCTGAATTCCTCCGGCCCACCCCTCCTTCTAAAAAGTGAATGCTTCCTTGATTCCTTGGATTGGACCTTTATTATCAGAACTGTAGAAAATTTTGGTTTTAGTCCATCTTTTATTCATTGGATCAAGCTTTTCCACAAAGATATAGAGAGCTGCTTTTTTAACAATGGCTGGGCTAGCAATAAATTTAAACTTCAAAGAGGGGTCAGGCAAAGCTGTCCTAATCCTCTCTATCTTTTTATTTTATCGGCCGAAATGTTAGCTAATGCAGTCAGAAAGAGTTATATAATTAAGGGAATTTGTGTTAATAATGAAGATATAAAACTAAGCCAATACGCTGATGATACTAAGGCCAGTTACATTAACGTCTCAAATAGCTTAAGTATTTGAGGGGTTCATGTTAGCCCCCCTATTTAACCAGGTCATCGACAAAATTGGTCTAAAACAGTTTGCTATCCCAGACAGATCAACTACGCATGCGCTCGTGTACTTGCTTCACTGTATCCTAGAAGCGCTTAACAACGGCCATTGCTATGCACGCCTCTTGTTTACTGACTTTAGCAAAGGATTTGACCTGGTGGATCATTCTGTTATGGTATCGGAGCTTCGCGATTTGGGGGTGCATGAGGCATTAATTAGATGGATTGGGGCCTTCTTGTCGGGTAGGTCGCAACAAGTCAAAATCGGTAGTGCTCTGTCTAGCAGCGTTATCCCGAGGGGCGGTATCCCTCAGGGGACAAGGCTAGCCCCCCTGTTGTTTGCAGTCCTCGTCAACAACCTAGTGAATGACTGGAAAACTAGAGTTAAGTATGTGGACGATTTGTCAGTCTTAGAAATTATTCCTAAATGTTCAATCAGTTTGCTACCCTTTGTAGCGAGGGATATTTGTTCATATGGTAGTGGTCATGGTATGAAGCTAAATCCATCCAAATGTAAACATAGATTTCCTACAGTATAAGCCTTCGGACCCATCTCCATTACAGATGTCGGGCTGTGTTATAGAGCAGGTGTCATGTTATAAGTTGCTCGGTGTCCATCTGTCGCACAATTTGTCGTGGTCTATTCACTGCGACTATATTGTGAAGAAAGCACGCAAGCGTCTCTACGTTTTACGTGTCTTAAGGAAATCAGGCCTCCCACCAGCTGATCTCATTAAAGTTTATTGTAGCCTTGTGCGGCCCATTTTAGAATTTGCATCTCCGATGTGGGCCGCGTAACCCGCTTGTCTGTTTCAGTTGGTTGAAAGCGTGCAGAAGTCTGCTCTTAGAATCATTTTTCCAGATTGCTCTTATGAGTCGGCACTAGTGATCTGTGGCTTGCCTACGCTGCTGGCGCGCCGTGATGAAGCTTGTAGGCGTTTTATATCTAACATCAAGGAATCCAGTTTCCTCTCACACCTGTTGCCACAGTCCATGAGTGTCGCTCATGGGTACGGGCTCAGGTCTGGTTGTTCCCATTCTGATTTCCGCCTTGTCAGAACGGACCGCCTTAGTAGTTTCCTTACTCACAGTTATAATAGGGTTTAATTGTTTTTGCCTTCTGTGTCAAGTGCAATTATGCTTTTTTAAGTAGAATTGACCACCTCCCTTCCTAATTTAGTGTTATACTCTACCAAAGGGTTTAATAAACTGATTATTTACTGATTATTTATTTATTTATTTATTTATTTATTTAAGCCAATACACTGATGATACTACCTTTATTCTTGATGGAACGAAAGAGTCCTTGGCGGCTACCTTTCACCTACTTGAGCGTTTTAGTCTTTCCTCTGGCCTTATAATTACTTATAAAAAAAACTGAAGCATTATGGATCGGTTCTTGTGCAGGTAAAAAAGAAAATCTCCTCCCAGAAAAAAATATCCAATGGAATGAAAACAAAGTTAAGTTTCTGGGTGTCTGGCTCTCTACAGATCCCAACATTACCATGAGAACTAATTATGATGAAAAATTGGAAAAGATTCGAACTGTTTTAAATTGCTGGAAACTTAGACGGTTAACACTCATAGGAAAAATTTTTGTTCTTAATAGTTTAGCTGCTTCACATTTACCCTATATATTAGCGCCCTTGGTAATTGATGAAAAATTTCTCAAAGAGATAAAACAAATTTTCTATGACTTCTTATGGAATAACAAAGGAGATAACATTAAACGTAATGTTTTGATTAACAGTTATGATAAAGGTGGGCTCAAAATGATCGACATCTTTTCGTACAGTAAATCCCTTAAATTAGCATGGGTAAAAAAGTATCTTGATGCGGAAAATACTGGAAAATGGAATCTCTCTTTTTTGAGCAAGAGCTCGAAAAATATGGTGGAAGACTTTTATGTCAGTGATAATCTCAATAAAAAGGATACTATGGAAATTATTGATGTTGATAACGCACTAACCCGAGAAATTCTGTTTATATGGGCAGAAGTTAATTTTGAAGGTTCGATCCAATCACAGAATCAATTGTTGGAACAACCTCCAATGGTACAACTCATTAATTAGAGTAGGGAATAAACCAATTTTTTACAAAAAGTTATTTTCGAAAGGCATTTCTAGAGTAAAAGATATAATGAGAGACCACAATAACTCTTTCTCTTTATCTGAAGTATCGAATATCTACAACATACAAATACAACCATTAACCTTTTTTGGACTCGTTCCTTCAGTTCGGTCTATCAGAACCCCTGCGACAAAAGAATCAAGTGAAGCAAGACGTGAAGATTTCTACAGTTCTTTTATTAAAAGTCGGAAGGCCAACAAACTGGTTTATAGAAAGCTCATTTCTTTGAAAGCTAACAGTCCTGAAAAAAGCCAAACAAAATGGGATGCCAACTGTGAACCTGACAATTGCTATAAACCTGACTGGAAAAACGCCTATAAACTAGCTTTTCGCTGTAACAAGAGTACTAAATTGGCCAACTTTCATTATAGGTTTTTACATAGAATATTACCAACGAATTGCTTTTTGACAAAAATTGGCCTTAAAAATGATTCTAACTGCACCTTTTGCGGAAATTTCCCTGAAGAACTTTCTCATCTCTTTTGGAACTGTGAAAAATCCACTTCTTTTTGGGATGATTTAATACTGTGGTTAAAGGAGAATGCCATTATCCCAGGTACTTATCAAAAGAGTATGTCTGTTTTATTAGGTTTGAAACCAGAAAGCTCTTCACGTCATAATATTTTACTTACTTTTTGTTTCCTAATTGCCAAGTTTTTCATTTGGCTCTGTAAAATTAGGGAAACCCGTCCAAACATTAACGGTTTTCTGCCCCTACTATCTTCTCAATATAAGATCGAAGCGTACACTTACACCAAGGAGAATAAGAAATGGGATCCTTTGAAAGAACTTTTAAACTTAAGTTAGACAGAAAAGTTAGTCTCACAGTCTTCCTTTTCCCCTTCACATTGAGCGACAATTATACAAATAGACATATGTAACAGTTATAACACTTGTAACAGTTCCGTCTTACCTGTAAGCTAAGATACCTTTACATAACAGCGGTCACCAGTCACACGCGCCCTCCAACGGCTTTTTCCTCAATCGAAAACTAAGTTTTGGTGGACGTCAATCAAATGTATCCATGACAATAACGGGGTTTCTTTTAACGAACTACTCGCAGAGTACCTAAGTTTCTCTTTCATCTTTACTTGACTCGTTGATAAACAGAAACTGTTCTGGTTGAAACTGAGAAGAAAATCTTCTGAACTCTGTGCCTTTTCGTTCGTCTCGCTCACGGGCAATGATTTGAGGCTACAAATTTACGAACGGTGTACGGCAATTACAACAAATTGAGAACTAAATAAATAACCTTTATTACAGGATGAACTACAAAAATTTGACTGCTAATCTCTTGCGGCTTTCAGTACCTTTTTTACTGTCAATCCCGTCTGTCGTATAGTTCTGCTAAGGGTTTGCATTGCATACGCCTCACCTCTCTCGTACTCCAACCACGCTTGCAACTCGTCAAGATAGAGCTCTGGGTTATCTTATAGCATAACGAATGACAAGAATTTCTGCGGTTAAAATAATCTACATCCGTAAAAAGCTGATAAAAAGTCAATTTCCACACAAGTCGACTCATTTTCTGAGGCCAACGTTTTCAGCTACCTGATATTTTTCGTTTCTTTGATCTTCTCATTGGCGAATCGCTTACGGCTCCAGTGTTTACGGACAATCGAATCGCCTTCTTCACAAACGTTTTACTCCCAAAAAAGTGTTTCTGCATGCTATGGGATTCAAGGCTGACCATGTTGTCTCGACATTATAATCCTCCATCTCAACGAATTAAACTGGAAACGACTTTGTCACTAATAACTGATCGATTTATACCTGATCACAACGACGATTGAACATGGCCGCGAAACTGACACGAAACGACGACTAGATTGTCATGGAAACATTTGATTGACGTCCACCAAACTTTGTTTTTGAAAATGGGAAAAAATCGTTGGAGGCGCGTGTGACTGGTAAGCGCTGTAATGTACTTTTCCGACATGTTGTATTTGGCGGCCATATACCTGTGATTTATTTTTGTTTCACTAGTTGTTTTTTTTAAACATGTAACTGTATATCTTTTTCTTGTTATGTTTAGTCCAAGTTGTTTCTTTCTCCCCTTTTTTTGCTACAATGTAATAAAGTTCTTTGATAATTAAATTAACACAAATTAAAAAAAAAACAATAGCAGTCAACGAAATGGCAGTCAACGAGATTTATTGACTATATATAGCAAAATTCGATGCTTGTTGAAAAGTGAAGATACATTCAAAAATCACTGTATCAAAACGCCAAATGCCTTGTATTTGCGCATTTACAATTCGTGTTAAATTGTACTGTACTTCTAACACACTGGGCATGCTACTTGAAGTACGGTACAGGTGTTGTCTATGTGCAGACAAATGGGCTAATTTATGTAGCAAAACCAATTTTCTTAGACCATTTTTTTTACACCAACTTTAATTCTGTGTAAATTCTACTGTAGTTAAACACCTGTAACGGACGATTTCCTTAAAATAATCGGTCTCTGCTGTTGACGTTGTGGGGCTCGAAGATATAAAGAGAAGACAAAGGCGAGGTCCTCGTAACCATGAAACTGGGAAAGATTTGCACTTATATACATTTGCCGTCTTCCGCTTAAAAAAAAAAATTTGCCGGCCGCTTAAATGAGGTAAAAAAAGCAATAAATAATAATCGGCATTTTAGTGAAAAATCGGGAGTTTAGAAAGCGTCCGTCTAATGGAGGGTAGCCGCTTAATAGAGGTCGCACTGTGTATTACATTAATAAATCATACAGAAAGCCAAGGAAAATGGAAGATTGATTGTAGATTAAGTCTAGGTGTTACTTTTTGCTCTGGCAAACGAATATTCCAGTTAGAATTTGTAAAATTCAACTTAGTAGAGGAACGCGTGTTTTCTTTCATTCCCTCCTCCTCCCCCAGTAATCTCGTGTCCTATCATCTCTGACCTACCAGAGCATCGGCGACCACTTCCTTTGTAGCCTTTGCGGCATGTGCATTCATATGAACCGTTATTATTGGTACAATTAGCGTCAGGACTACACTTATGTGTTCCCACTTGGCATTCGTCGATATCTGCGAAAGAAAGATGTAAATTGAAAGAAAGACGTCAAATAAGATGTCAGCTTGGTCCTAAGCGAAACGCACTCGATTATCGATTTCCAAATTCCAATGACGGCGCCTCTGACACAAAATCTAAGGTCATGCATTGCAATTCCAGTTATTAAACTCAATCACATGGACCAAAGGTTTCAAAACCAGCTTCTTCCGTCCAGTAAAATTATACCCTTTTCTTCCATTTTCTTCATGATGGAAGAAGCTGTGATGGAGAGTATTTAGTGAATCATCATTATGATTCTTAATGATTGTTTATGGTTCACCTTTTGGTGTTTAGTTTTCAGCTCATGCATTTTTTTTTAATTGATGACAACCCAGGTTAACAGAAAAATAAAACTTAGAGGAAGACAAAGTTGTCTCTAAACAACTGAAACTGGAAGTAGTGGTTTCAGCCTATTATGTATGAATATTGTTGGCCTTGTGGTCGACCAGTCGCTGGGGATTAATTTTGCCCTTCTCAAAAGAAATAAATAATATAATAAAAATAAAATGTCTCTCGATCAATCAATTGAATAAGTTTTTTCACAAGGCTATGACATATTTTGCGAAAGCGTTGCATTGACTGATTTTATACAGTAATTTTGCACGTGGATGCTATGTGTAAGGTTGTCCGACAAAGTTTTCTTCTCCTTTCTTTCCAGAATATATTGATTGCTGAAGTTATAGCGTACTGGAAAAGCAATTTCATATTCAGTGCTGGTGTTTCTTTCTGTAACGAAAATTTATGTCAATCTCGGCTGTGTGATGCTCCATGCCCACTACGGTAACGCACCCTGTGGGTGAATAAAATTACAAGCACATACCCACGCAATGTCGGCCATCTCCTGTGTATCCTCTATTGCATTGACAATTAAATGAGCCCACTGTGTTCCAACAGTTTGCGTTTGAGTGACAGTTATGGACGTTGTTCCTGCACTCATCAATGTCGTCTATAAATGATAAAAGGAACAATATTATGAGCCAATGTTACAAGTTTATAGCATTTTTTTTTTTGCATGACTCCACAATATTACCGGCAGTGCTCCTCTGCCTGAAACATATCACGACATACGTTTAACTTCTAGCTAGCTCCGTGGTTGGTCTTGCCTGACTAACATTTGGATAACCGTCATGCGGACTGTAAAATAACGACATTACGACTTTGCCGTGGTATTTATTACAAGCAGTACGTTGGGAAGAAAAAGGAGTTGCGCGAAAATTCAGTGCGTTAGTCACCGTAGGAAAACTATCAAAGATTCACAACTTTATTGAATACATAAAATTTAAATTCAAAAGCATGATATGTTACTTCTTATAAGCCTCTTTATGAATATCGTCATTCTCTCGTGACATTTCTTTGTTGTAATGTACTCAAACGTAGACATCATACATAACCTTTGCAGCCATAGATTTCCACTCTCATTGCTATTGCAGAATACCAAGTCAATGGACGGAAGCGAATGTATCTTTCAACAATAGGAGGATTAAGTTCATGGTAAACAACTGTGTTTTGGTCAGCATTTCCTGTGAACTCCTAATTAAAGGCAATGAAAACAAATTTCAGGAGACAAAAAATGTATGCTGTGCTTCCGTACTTCAACCTTCGCAACTACAAGCAAACTCAAACGCCTGCCGTCGGTACAAAAGGCAGCAGGGAGGTTGGACCAGCCCCTGCATTTTCGTTGTGTTACTATATATTGGAAAAATTTTATCTGTAATACATAACCTATGCTGCCGTCTTCAAGATGATGTTAATTTAATGGGATACACGTGCAAAAAAAGCGTTTTGGGGGAATGGAGAGGGGTGCTAGTGACGTCACCCAATATGGCGGACATTGCAAAAGAACAGCAGCTATCGAACTTGACAATAAAAAAATACACAGAAAATATACAATAGTTGCAACGCACTTCCCATTACAACTTAAAAGCTACAATTCCTTCACAGATTACATCAACACTTAAACCACACGTCACTTGTGGACGTCAACCAATCCCCCCCCCCCCCCACATTCTTTTTTCACTATGCATCAGTAGCTCTACGCTTTTTTTTTTGAAAATCGGCTCTTAAATAAAGGAGATGTTAAATGATAAGTGAGGCATGTTCAAACTTTAAATTTGTGGAACCTCATTTTAACGAACCTTTATACAACGAAGTACTCGATATAGCTAACGATATTCTTCAGCCAGACCTTTTAAAATGTGTGGAAAAAGACTTCGATATAACGAACCAATCTCCCTGGTCCCTATACACTTCGTTAAATCAAAGTTCCACTGCATTTAGCCGTAAAGCAACGTAAAGAATAACCTGCGTAGCAGGCACTAGAAAGGAAAAGGGAGGGGGAGAACGGGCGCACGCGCGCGCGAAGCATGGAGAGCACGAGGGAAAGAAAAATGGAGCGCCTGCAGCAATGCCATTGTTTCTTTCGTATTTTTCGTCCTGTTTTGGGACGAAAATATCACTACTGGCCAGAATTAATTAAATGTGAATCACGGATTTAATCTGGTGCTCTGATTGGTCAACACGTATACCACAGCATCCTGAGCAACTTGATCAATTGTTCTCAAATAAAAAAAAAAAAAGACGCCGCTGAGGATGTGGAAGAAGGACGCGAGTGTTGTTTTATAGTTTTTATAAAGTAACGTACTCGAATTAAACCGAAAGTACATCAGAAAATGCGATGAAGCAATTCCAAGAAAGGGAAGACTTGGTGGCAGTTTTGCTGACGGGTTCTCGGGAAAAGTCTCATCTTCCATTAAAAAGCTTTTGAACAGCAGCGTGACATCAGCGTAACACTATCGCATACATGTATTTTGATCACTTACCATCACTTACGGTGATTCAAATGAACAACAGCGACTCGTGCTGCAATAGGAAATGGAAATGCGGTCAAAGGTGACTCCTCTGCTTCGTGTGGTTGTTTTTCCTTACCGATTTTGACACGGTTTGGTGCACAATTTCTTTGCATCGCCACATAGTGAGATGTTTTGCAGATCTCTCAAATTTACATATGGATTAGGTGGCGGAATGGTTGAAACAATAGCATTGCTGCAGGCGCTTCCATTCCCCTCCCTCCCGTGCGCTCGGCGCGCTCTCCCTTCGCTTCGCGGTACGTCCGCTGTTCCCTCCTCTTCCCAGTTCTGGCTCCGTTCATTCCTCTTCCGCTTTCTGGCGCCTCCCACGCAGGCTACATAATAAAGTATTATAGCATCTTTTAAATACTAAGCTGTCGGAAAATGTATTTTCTGAGTAAAACTTTAAATTATCGGGGGAAAACGTCCTCCTAAAACGTCCTCCTAAAACGTCCTCCATGTTGGATGGCGTATATGCATCCCACTACAGTAACATTATGTAGACGGCATAACTGAATATCTTTTAAAGGTAAAATCTCTACAAAATATCGTAACGTAGTGAAATAGCTGGGGGGGGGGTGGGTCTCTATCCCACCTCCTCCGTACTACGTTGGGATATGCGTTTACATGTACTTCGGAGGGTTAATATATGCTATCTTACTATTTTCAACAATTTCGCAGCAAATATGTCTCGCAAATGAACGAACAGCTACTGAAATAGACAGAAAAACCTCTTGACAAAACAACAAAAACAACAAACAAGACAAAACAAACAAAAAACAAACAAACAAAAAAACCAACAACAAGGCATTCCCCTTTAGAGGGTTTATTGTGATAAAACAAAGCCAACAGGAAACAAAGACTATAAAGGCACATTACTGACAATTGCAGTTATGCTTCGTCCTACTTTTATGGTATTATTTTCGATCATTTAATGACCATTTGAAGCTTCTCTCTTCAGTAATACACCCATAGTAAAAACGACAATGATTGGCATTTTTTTGTCCTCACCTTTGGGATTTTTAGTCCCTGCTCTGTATAATATGTAAAGTTCATTTCGTTTTCACTGTACTGAAGATTGTACTTCTTCACCCATTGGTACAAGGTTCCGTGCCTCCCTTGAGTTGCTATACTTGTCACGTTAGTTTTCTGACTTCCAAGATCAACTTGGAGCCATTGGTGAATATTTGTTATACTAGACCTCCAAGCTCCTTCATGGTTTGCAGTCTGTTTAACGTGCAATCTCCCCCAAATAGCAGCCCATCTATTACCGAACGAAGTGGAGGCACTAATTTGTGTGTCTGATATCGCGCGGGTCTCCATTCCAAGAGCGTTTGACAAACTAAGGGAATAATGATCCAGTTATAATAATGGTTTGCAGTCTGTTTAACGTGCAATCTCCCCCAAATAGCAGCCCATCTATTACCGAACGAAGTGGAGGCACTAATTTGTGTGTCTGATATCGCGCGGGTCTCCATTCCAAGAGCGTTTTGACAAACTAAGGGAATAATGATCCAGTTATAATAATAATGATATTAAGAGCGAATGTCGCTAAGGCTTGAGGAAAATTGGAAATGGTCAAACAAAACCTTCCTTGATACTTTGTGTGCAGTTAGTCCTTGGGACGAAACTACTCACCATGGTATTTGTTTGATTTCTAACAAAAACCTGAGCTGAGCATCATGGGGGGGGGGGGGGGGGATTTAGGCCTCAAAAAGCATTTTTGGGACATTTTGCACCTTGAAATTTAGCAAAATATTTCAAAGAGCAACTTTACAGATAAAAATCTGCTTATATCATAGCAAACTTTCATCCTTCCTCTCAAGAAATATGTTATCAATTTTTCACCTTGCCCCCCCCCCCCCCAGGTGACCCTGTGCCTTATCATTTTGAAGGGGGAGATGGTTTTTTAAAAAGCTGAAAATAAGACATCTTTAAACAAACTTTTCTCTTCCTGGTATTTGGATTTTAATCAAAATTTAGACTGGATGTGAATATTTCACTCTTTGTGAATTGTTTGCTGCTAAAAACTCCGCGGCACTCCATAATTTTTCGAAGGCTAATCAATTTACAATGTATACCTCAGGCAAAATTACGATTTTTCGTACTTTTTATTCACGACTATCTTTCTTTTAAATAATATTATTCGGTCGACTTCACGCAAGATTGTTCCATTATTTAGTATAGATTGTATTTATTTTGGTTTGTTAGTCAGATATCATGCAGATTTTTTTTTGGTTGGGGAGCAGGGTTGGCGTAGTGGTGAGAGCGCTCGCCTTCCACCAATGTGGCCCGGGTTTGATTCCCGGACTCGGTGTCATAAGTGGGCTGAGTTTGTTGGTTCTCTACTCTGCTCCGAGAGGTTTTTCTCCGGGTACTCCGGTTTTCCCCTCTCCCCAACATTTGATTTGATTTCATTTGATTTCAGTTCAGTTGATTTAATTTGACTTTATTTGTTTCTGTATTTGCTCGACCCCACTAGCCTTTGTGCTATAAATACTACCAAGGGTAAATAAAGGTTATTATTATTATTATTATTATTATTATTATTATTATTATTATTATTATTATTATTATTATTATTTGCCGTTATTATTTTTCAAAAATCGCATCTTTAAGCAAGCGGTTAATTTATGCGAATTACTGTCTTGGGTAAGCGGGCAAGAAAAATGTATAACTAAACTGTCCAGCATAGTTAACCGCTCTGAAGGTATCTATAATAGGTAACTTAAATTATACATATCACTAGCAAAGCTATCAGTTCGAGAAACATTTCAGAGTCAATGGGAAATCACACAAAAGTCCGTGGTTCCTCCGTGGTTCCTCAGTGAACGTCTCATTTGGAGAGAATGCATGTCATCTTCGATGACAGCTCAAATGGTTCCTTTTACAGCGACACCCTTTCCAATTTACTGCACCTGCAATTGGTTTGGCGAAAAGCTCCAAACATCATCATTTCCTTTTAGAGTTAGCTGACGGACATCTTGCATCTCGGTATTTCAAATAATGATCTAGCATTCAGCTCGTTCCGGCTGCTTCGTCAACGATATGGAGAACGCTGTTTAAAACACTTTTAAACTTCGGGATGTTTTACTTTGAAATGCCTTGCTATAAAATTGCTAGGAAGGTAATTGTCATGTAGTACGAAAGCTGCGAAGTTCCACGATTTCATGCCCACCAAGGGTTTAGTGTGGTGTTTATGTTTGTGCGCGTTTCCGCTGAACGATTTTTATTGCTTGCAACTCGAAGCGTGTTAAACAATATCAGATTTCTTCCTGCTGTTTACACCAAGTTTAAGTTCAGTTACTGTACAATACCTCGAAGATCTTTAATGCTCATTTTTAAAAGATTTTTCTCTGCCATGGAATCAAAGCTGGAACAGTCTTAACAACATCGGAAAAGGCAGATGCAGGAGCCCATGGAAGGTGCTGAGGTATGCTAACTTTTGCTGTCTGCGACGCTTTCTTTTTACTAAACTAAGAGGCCAGTTGCACCACGAATCTTTAAAGGGGAATTGGAAGTGGAATCTTTAAAGAAATCCGTCGGACTATAAATTTGTTAGTCAAGAAAATAAGTACCAGCTTTGGTTGGACACTTAAAATAGCATATCATATACCGTTTCTACTTTGTGTCAAACAGGTTATGTATCAGTCAATTCCAAAAGCGCCCATTCCCCCCTCCGCTGTGTTTCCAGTTTAGACAGTCAAATGCCTCACCGTCAGGGCCTCAAAAAGGGCAAATCAAGTATAAATCTATAGCAAATCACTCGTTGCATGAAGCATTTTAGCATGCTCCCAACTCAAAATAAATATTTTAATCTAAAACCGCTTACCTTTGCAAACCAAATTCGAAAAATTGTGCACCAAAACTCTTTTCCGATCTCTTGTCGGCACTCCAAACTTTGAATAAATGCATACCAATTGTATATTTAGTAAACAATGAAAACCTACGCGGAATCTTGAATTAAGCGGCTCCTGTGATGAATGAATGAATGAATGAATATTTACGCGCGAAAGATGCACGAGATCTTTAGCTGACAACTGCCGACCAGTGTGTAGCCGATAGTCAAATGCCCCACCGTGCGGGACACATTTCGGGGAAAATACCCTGGGTATGCCCGGAGGGGGGGGGGATGGGCGCTTTTGGAATTGACTGATACATTAGATGTGTGTTAGTCACTGTTTCTTAGCTGACCCGTGGGTAAAGTGTGGCAACGAGATGAGGATATAGATCCGCATGATGTTCGTCCCCTTTTTGACTACCATCGGTGGGCGCTAAGATCTTACAAATCATTATCTCCGTTAAAGGAGCACTGTCACCTGTATTTTTGCTGTTTTTGGTTCAATTCTGCCAAAATTACTGCATTTTTCCTGTTGTCGTGCAAAAAATGCTCCTACAGAATCAGCAATATGAATTCTAATGAAATTTTAGCAGGGAGAACTAACCATGATAATTTTTTTGGTGATTTTTCAATGCATCGCTTGAAATTTTGAAAAAACTGGCATCCTCGTCATTTTAGATGGAATACAGAAGTTTATAGTGTCAATGCAGTACTAATGTCATTGGCAACAAAACTAGATAGCAAATGTTCAAGCAAGCAACCGTGGACAATAATCCTGCTGGTATACGTTGTATCAAACTGGTGATCTGATCGGCGTAATAAAATCAACAGAGAGTATAAAAACAAGGGCCGATACAACGTAGAATAGTTTTAAGTTTTGTGTACTATATTTCGGCTGGCCAAACCAGCCTTCTTCAGGTACAATGAGAATTTACATTGGAAGGGGTGTTTATGTAGTTACATACCGGAAACACGTAAAACTAAAATGATTGACAGTGTAAAATAAAATACTAAAAAAAAGGTCTAAAAAAGATAAACTTAAAACAAAAAATTAACTAATATGTTTCTTCGCGGATGTTAAGACCTTCAGGATCAATTGTTCTGCCTTTTGAAATTAAAAAAGCTTCCCTGGCCTTACGGATTGAGTCTCTGTAGAAAATATTTTCTCAATGGGGATTAATTGCATGTCATAAGCAGTGTGGTTAGGAGAGTACAGGAAATGGATATGACCGTCGTTGGTTAATGAGACATTAACGTCAAGGAAAGGAACGTTAGTAAAAGAATCTGAACTGGTGAATTTTATGGTTGGGTGAACGTTGTTAATAAATCGATGAAAATTTTTAAGTTATCTGGACTGAAGGTCTGGATAACTTAAAAATTTTCATCAATTATCCTAACAACGTTCACCCTACCATAAAATTCACCAGTTCACATTCTTGTACTAACGTTCCTTTCCTTGACGTTAATGTCTCATTAACCAACGACGATCATATCTGTAACAACCTCTATACTAAACCTACAGACAAGTACCAACACTTACTCTATTCTTCTTGCCATCCCATGCATACTAAAAAAGCCATTCCTTTCAGTCTAGCACTCCGTTTACGACGTATTTGTTCTACCGACGAAACGTTTAATACTCGCGCTGCTCAACTTACTACATATCTTCTCAAACGCGGTTACATCCGCAATTTCATCACTAAACAAATACAACGTGCCGCCGACATCCCCCGCAGACTCACTTTACAAACCAAAGACGTCAACAAACCGAAACGTATACCTTTTATAACGACTTTTAATCCATCATTTCCTCACATCTCTAGCATCATCAAAAAACATTACAATTTACTGCTATTTTCTAACCGCTGCAAAAACATTTTACAGCATTTGCCTGTTGTTGCTTTCAGACGTTCCCCTAATCTCCGTGACTTACTAGTCACAACTAAACTTTCTTCTAATTCTACTAATCACACCCACAACTCCCTTCCGGTTGTTTCCGTTGCGGTAAAAATTGCGCTACTTGTCCTTACATTTCAGATGGACTCACAAGCTATACTTTGTCTTCTACAGGTGAAACGCGCCATATTAAATCTAACCTGACCTGTGACACTAAAAACCTCATTTACATGATTCAATGCAACCGCTGCAATTTGCAATACATAGGAGAGACTAAACGACGTTTAAAAGACCGATTTAATGAACACCCCGTACCATAGATAACCCTAACACCAAATCTAAACCTACCACAGTCGCGGAACATTTCCTGTCCTCTCCTAACCACACTGCTTATGACATGCAATTAATCCCCATTGAGAAAATATTTTTTAACAGAGACTCAATCCGTAAGGCCAGGGAAGCTTTTTTAATTTCAAAAAGCAGAACAATTGATCCTGAAGGTCTTAACATCCGCGAAGAAACATATTAGTTAATTTTTTGTTTTAATTTATCTTTTTTAGACCTTTTTTTTAGTATTTTATTTTACACTGTCAATCATTTTAGTTTTACGTGTTTCCGGTATGTAACTACATAAACACCCCTTCCAATGTAAATTCTCATTGTACCTGAAGAAGGCTGGTTTGGCCAGCCGAAATATAGTACACAAAACTTAAAACCATTCCACAAAACTAGACCATTATTTTAAGGTTTCCACTGATGCATTGGCAGTTTTAAGCCTTTTAAAGTGATGGTACAATAGCGTGACACTGCCCCTTTAAGTGAAAGACAGAAAGAATTTTTGAATGGAATTTTTCGAAAGGATGAGCAGACTTGGTTCAAAGTAAATCCTGACACAGTTTCAAATACCAAGAGGAAGGCCAGAAATGAAGAGAACATGCTTGTGTTTCAGGTATCTTAGTTTCTAGCTTCCCGCAAGTGGCCTCTGACTCAGTAGAAAGAAAGCCTCGCAAACCGCAAAACTAGTCATAAGTTAACGCCCACTATCAAATAAACGCCTCGTTTCTAATAAACGTTCTTCCTGAGGTGTTAAGTTTTTATCAGACGCTCCCTCTAATAAAAGCCTCAGAAACCAAGGAAACGCTCCATAGAGTAAAATCATACAAAATATTAAGTTTCTTGCTTGCTTGGTCAGCAGTGCAAGTGCATCTTGTTCAATCCCAAATTCAAAAGTACCTATAGCGCTTTTTTATCTTCTTAATTTCAATGACAGCCAGCAACTTTATTTCGATCATCAAGGAACAGCACGTTTTCGTTTTCCACAAATTTTGACAGTGAGTCAAAGTGAAATAAACGCCTCTTTCTAATAAACGCCTCATATCTTGTAGTATTTAACGACCCTCCCGGCATCCCTCCCCAGGACCCTAAACTTAGGGCCATTATTAAGATCACTTGCGGAACCTGCATTGCTCCACTTGTGGTAAGACTCTGTTAAGTACCAGCTTAAGTCCAAAACGGAGGAAAACCTTTTAAAAATGAGCATTTAAGATCTTCAAGGTATGGTAAATGAACCTAAATTTGGGGTAAATAGTAGGAAGAAATCAGGCCCCAGCTGTTCAAAGAGCGGATAACTCTATCAAGCGGATATGTCGCTATCCAGCGGATAAAATGTATCAGTTGCGATGCATTTTGTCCGCTGGATAGCGACTTATCCGCTGAATGGAGTTACCGCTCTTTAAACAACTGGGGCCTGATATCGTTCAAGTTCTTCTCAGGCAGGCCTCAAGTTGAGAGCAATAACAACCGGTCAGCGGAAACGCGCACAAACATAAACACCATCAACACCATACTGAACCCTTGATGGGCATGAAATGTGGAACTTCGCAGTTTTCGTACTACATGACAATTAACTTGCCAGCAATTTTATAGCAAGGCATTTCAAAGTGAAACATCCCGAAGTTTAAAAGTGCTTTAAACAACATTCTCC
The DNA here is from genome assembly GCA_016490735.1 of Pachyseris speciosa. Classification (NCBI taxonomy): domain Eukaryota; kingdom Metazoa; phylum Cnidaria; class Anthozoa; order Scleractinia; family Pachyseridae; genus Pachyseris; species Pachyseris speciosa. The sequence continues at coordinate 155,422 of JAEMWC010000350.1, forward strand.
ATATCGTTGACGAAGCAGCCGGTAAGAACTGAATGCCAGATCATGACTTGAAATACCGAGATGCAAGATGTCCGTCAGCTAACTCTAAAAACAAATGATGATGTTTGGAGATTTTTGGCGAACCAATTGCAGGTGCAGCAAATTGGATAGGGTGTCGCTGTAAAAGGAACCATTTGAGCTGTCATCGAAGATGAGAACTGTGGTTTGAACGCGCCGACATTCTCTCCATATGAGACGTTCACTGAGGAACCACGGACTTTTGTGTGATTTCCCATTGACTCTGAAATGTTTCTCGAACTGATAGCTTTGCTAGTGGTATGTATAGTTTAAGTTACCTATTATAGATACCTTCAGAGCGGTTAACTACGCTGGACAGTTTAGTTATAAATTTTTCTTGCCCGCTTACCCAAGACAGTAATTCGCATAAATTAACCGCTTGCTTGAAGATGCGATTTTTGAAAAATAATAACGGCAAATCAATCAACGGCAAATAGTTGCATTAAGCACTTAGTACGTAAAGTACATTGTTATTAGTTATGCAGATTTTAGGCGTTAAGGGTATGAACTAAAACACTACCCCCCCCCATTAGAGAATTGCAAGAAAAGAAATGGGGTTGCAAACCAAATAGTTGTGCTTTCCTGTGCTTGTCCGCCATATTGCTTTTTGTTTTTTGTGCGGAGGAAGCTAGTAAAACGCACTTATTTTATTTTATTGTCGATTTATTTTCTTTCTTTTGTTTGTTTTGTCTTTACAAAGTACAAGAAAGAATGTCTTATGTCCTTCAATCTTGATTCTAATAAGTCGTGCATGTGCTGTTTCAAGTACAACTAATCAGCTTAAATCAATGACTTCTGCACTCTTCATCGAGAATTTCAGCCTATCATGTTTTAAATTTGAACATATTTAGCTAATTGAGAAAGGTTAATAATTCTACTCCTTGCTCCTTTGAGATAAACTCGATAATCAAAATTAGTGATAGAATTATGTTTAATTTGACCTTAGTCGCATGCTTTCTAAAATATATTCTCCAACGAGTGCTTCACTAAATAAAATTGCGAACCTTCTGTATAATAGCAAGGTTAGGTTAAAAAAAAAAGGTTAGGTTTAAGGCAGTGATATTATTTCTAAACACTCTCATTAAACAATCGAGATAGATTTCAATATTTTTTTCAAAGTCATTTTATTCAAGTGATCGTGCGCAAGGCAGAGGTTACTGGAGGCAACAACAAGCGTACGTCGTTTGTTTGAAGCTACGAAACCTCCTCCTCATCATCATCATCACATTATTTACCCTCGGATTTTAGAGTAGCTTGCGCAGCTAATATCTCCGAGCATTTAATCATCAGAGAGAGATAGACCATCACACCGGGAACTACGTCCCCTACTCTTTTCGAACAGTGTGTGGGCTCTTTTACGTCCCACAGAATCAATTATCAAGAATTGTGAGACGGGGCCTACGGTTTATCGTCCTTATCCGAGAAGACTAGAAAGTCTAACCATTTGCAGATGTTATTACAAAGGCAGCACTATCTCCTCAATTATTTAAAGATCCTGAGTGTTGGTCCGGCCGGGGTTTGAACCACCGACCTCCCGCACGCTAGTCCGGTGCTCTACCACTGAGCTAACCGGTCGGCGGTCAAAAATCACCGTTTTAAGGAAAGTGCCCCGTATTCTTATTGGGCAAAAAACTGCTTATCTCGAGATAACGTTATCAGAGATAGTGGGGTATCTTCCGGGCAGTGACGCCCTGTTTATAAATACGCAGTAAAATTGATCTTGGTAAGGGCTATCGGGGTACAAAAAGAAAATTGGAGGGTAACCACATTTTTAAAATATAATGAAGCTCCAATTTCAAACGAAAATGCTACACGTAAGAGTAAATCTTTAAGCGATACCTTTACAGCCATAGAGCTCCACTTTAATTGCAATGCAATTATTCCACGTCTTTGGTCGAAACCGGATATAACGTGCCCTTCTGATAGGCAGGTGCAGGTCATGGGAAACAACTGTATTCCCATCTGCATTACCAGCAAAATCCTAAGGAAGACAGAAGGCTTTGTATAAAATTCGGGCAATTAATTCAATTTCAAATAGCCCACACTCTTTATATCATAATTGTTTACCGCAAAATGAACTATCCATTCGGAAAACAAAAATGAATAAAACATGGGGTGATTAATCGGCCATACACACTGTATACCATTACACGGAGCATTCCTGACATTTTTCTTTAAATCGTGGTAGCCACACGATTGGATACTACCTAACACATGCAACACTGCGCAACACTTAGACGACTGCAACATGGTTCTGTAGAATGACCTATTGCCTATCGTGTGCCTTGTATTGTTCTTGTCCTTGCTCGTGGCCTCAAATCGTTCAATTTAATGTGATTTTATTGCAATCTTCGGATCAGTTTGTGTGTAAAGGCAAGCGAAGCTATTTGAAGAGTCTGTATCACCTTGCTAAGGTTTTGTTCTTGCTCCTTGTAGTATTGGAAATTCACGCCATCGTCACTGAATTGCAGATTGTACGCTGTCACCCACTGACTACCTGGACCGAATCTTCCTTGAGTAGCTACTCGTGTTAGTTCAATATAATAACTATTCATATCAACTTGGAGCCATTGGTTTTCATCACTTAAAGCAGGTACCCAGGCTGCACTGTGGGTTTGGCTACCTGGATAGTACAGTCGTCCATGGGGTGCTGCATGGTAGGCATCAAGTTCTGAGGAGGCACTAATTTGTCCATCAGATATTGCACCGCTTTCCATGCCAAGTGCCTTTAGGCATTCTTATGAAATAATAATAATAAAAATGAAAATTTATATTCTTTGAGTATTGACCAGTATTGCAAAATCACTTTGAATAACTCAGAGTCAATACAAATATACTATGCAGCTCTGCGTTCTTAGTGATTGTTGAATGACTCTCAAGTTCGTACTCCTTTTTGTTTGTTGTTGTTGTTTTTTTTTTTTCATTTTTCCTAGGGACACTCATGACGGCAAAATTACTTAGTAATTTGACTTCGAGATGTATTTTGTATACGTTTTGTTAAGTGACTGATTTCTCCACCTTCTTCAAGAAACCTGGAAAAAACACTGGCACCCCTTTGTTTTCTTAGCTTATGTGTTTTGTTTTTTGTTCACCAGTGGTGATTTCTTTTACGCTTTCATCTGAAAGTGGTTTGGACTAAAGAATGCTGTAATTTTTTTCCTAAACGTTTGCCGTCCAATACTTCATTAGGATCCTAAAAATCTTCCTTTCCCCTGCTGTCAGTCATTTTTTTTAGGCTAAAAATTGGTTGGAGAAAAGCAATGCGAAGTTGCTCGAACGGGTCCGGGCAGCTAAGCATGAAGCAGACTTCTGTAAATGGCAGTAAAAAAAATGAGAGCATAGGTTTGGCTAAATAGATAGATATACGTTTAACCTTGAGAAATAATGTGATCGTTTTGATGTTTGCTTGTTTTTTTTTTTTTTTTTTTTGCCAACAATTGTCTATCAAATCTATTTAGTTTGGTCTTCATGTTCTACGAAAAAAGGTACGAGTTAAAAGTTTGTTTTCTATCTACGCACCGTTTCGCTGATCGTAACTTCATTTGCGCCATGTAATGTGCTTCCATGAGTATCGTTTTTCAAAAAATAACACTCCCTGAAGGAAGAGGATTTATATTATAACATTTACCTATAGTTACTCAGAAAAGTTTCTGAAAGTACCTTTGCATCCATAAAGCTCTACTCTCATTGATATCCCGTTATTCCAAGTCTTCGGTAGAAAACGGATAAAACGTCCTCTGATCGGAGGGTTTAGCTCATAAAACACAGGTGTATCTTTATCAGTATTTCCAGTAAAATCCTAGATCAAGAAGATGGCAAAATTATTAGAGCTTATTTTCAAAGTAACAACCTTCGTATCATCATCTCTCCAAAATAAACGTCATGTAGAAAAAAGCTCATGAAATTGTGATCTTCTTGATCGCCATCGTCACCAAACATCAGCATCATCGTCGTCACCTCGATCGTCATACTGATGGTCTACGTGATCGTCATTGTCATCGGAATTCTTATTGTTTATTGTCATCACTATCACTACCATTTAGGAATCCCCACCACATGCAATGCTTATATGAGCATAATAACACAACCCCTCACCAGCACCATAGATATCATCATCGTCAGTTCAATCATTGTTATCGTCATCGCTATCTTCATAACTGTGGTTGCCATCATCGTTCACCTTCATCAACACAATTGTAACTTTGCTATTTTTACCAAGATCCCGCTGTGATATATCAACGTGAAAGCAGTGCTGATATGTAGCTCTGAGTGCTGGCGAGTTACAAAGGAGGGTATGGCCAAGCAGAGTCTTTCCATGACGGCTTTCAGAGGAAGACATGCAGTATCTTTTGGCCCAGGAAGAAATCAAACTCAGAATTGTATGAGAAAACAGGATGTGACATAGTAGTAATACCATTAATTGGCTCCACTACGCACCAAAAATGTCTCAAGAGGACATACTATATAAGGCTCTAAGATGGAATACAACTGTTAAGATAAAGCGAGGTGGAAGGCCGAAAAAGACCTGGCGAGGAATAGTAGGAGCTGAATTCAGAGATATGGGTCTATCATGAGGTGAATCTGACAAGATTGTAAAAGGTTAAAAAATGTAGCAAAATTTAGTCGCAGCCTTTTATCGTTCTGGATGGGAGGAGGATTGAGGGAGTGACGGTTGAAAGGTATCGTAAATTAGAAGCTCTTTTCATTTCAGACTCGCAAGATAGATGATAGTTCACTGTGGATCGATAAGTATTCCATTATCCACGTAAGGATGCCGTAGTTTAATCGTCATCAACTTAATCAAAGCTAACAGCAAAACAGAAACGTACATAAAAAGGCTAAAAAGGACCATTGTGATTACGATGAGAAATCGAAGTAAAACTCGTAGTGAAAATATGCCTTGTATTAGAAAAAGCAACGCAAACCAGAACTAATCAAAGCCAACAGCAGAAGAGAGACGTAAAGGGGGTAAAAAGGCCCATGGTGATTACGATGAGAGATCGAAGTAGAACCCACAGTAGAAACGTGCCTTGAATAAAAAACAAACAAGGAAACAGCAACACAAACAAGAACTACAAAAATAACAGTTGTCAAGAGTCAACTTCGACACTTACCACCCCTCTCCACATGACCAAGCTGCTGACAAAGTTGGAAAGTGGGTGAAACCTTATGGACTATTGAGTTGATTCACTTAGCATATTAAAGGCGTACTTTTACCTTGATGACGTCTTTTCCTCGTTCTAAGTAGTGTTTAAAGTTGTCTTTGGTTTCACTGTACTGCAGATGGTACATGGTTACCCACTCAATCCCTTGATTTCGCCCCTGCGTAGCTAGTCCCTTTACAGTCGTGTAGTAATTCTGCAGGTCAACCTGAAACCATGGGCTTGTCCTATCATCTGATCTGGGCGTCCAGCCGCCGCTTTTAATATCCGTTGCTTTAAAGTGAAGCCTTCCTTGGTGGGCAGCATAATTTTCATTCAATTCCGAAGATGCATTGATCTGTCCGTCAGAAATTGCACCAGTTTCCATGCCAAGAGTTGCCAGGCATTCTAATGGTGTTTTGGTTCAAGAAAACAAAAACACACATTTTATTTTTGCCGTGACGCTAATTTCGGTAAAAAATTGAGACTGGGTTAAATTTGGGTTGTTAGCTATAATGTGTTCCAGTTGCTGCTAGGGCGATCATATTGACCTCTTAGGGCACCTTCTTTTCGTAGAATCTGAAAAGAGAGCTTCGATCTAAAAAAAAAATGATTAGAATTATTTTCGGCAAATCCGAATCCGACTTTTGGATCTAAATATTAATCCCTTCTGAGTTGAAAGATCCACTGGATTTAAAATCCGCGAATCTAAATCCAGAGTTTCGGATTGATAATCTGCTCCGTTCCTTTGGCATTAGATTTAAAATCAATCTGATTGATCACCAGTATTGTTTTGTTTGTTTGTTTGTTTTATTTATTTTTATCTTTTTTTATTTCATTTATGTACTTCTCAGGTCTTTCTTCTATTGACTTTGATAGGTATATAGCCAGAAATCCAAGACAGTCAGCGAACGGCGAGCCCGTATATTTTGATATTCAACATGGCGGACGGACAAATGAAGGCTATTGTTGTCGTTTACACGCTCTTAGCTCCGCTAATTTTAAGGATAATTGATCGAAATGTATTCCCAAAATCAATTTACCAAGTTAATTTAATTGATTTAATTGGTTTTACATCAGACTTGGGATATGTAAATCTTTTCCTGTACTTCCTTCGGTACTTACTTCGAAGTTCCCGCTATTTTTCAAAATTCAGGCTGTTCATCGCATATCAAGTACCTAACTTGTTATGGGGAATACAACTGACCACGAAAACACAATAAAACAATATGGCGACCGTAGTGGAAAGAAAACAAATCTCTCGAAGGCACATTTCTCTCCCGTAATGGCTTCATCTCGCATTTCTGGAAATACCACTATTTACATGGAAGAAACACCGTATTATGGGATGTTTTATGGAACTAAGACGATCTTTTTTGCGAGCTTTATTTCTTATCTTTTGGATAAGATCATGGAAAATTAATTTGGTGCAGTTGTTTCCTCGTAGCAGACTAAGAAAACCATGAAGGTAAGATCAATTTAAAGGAACATTGAGAAGAAAGTGTAGCTATTTTATGAGGTTATTTCGATCAAAAAGACACCGTTTAAAACAAGTTTTTTTTCTCATATTTTATTCAATTAAAACGTGAATTGAACTTGACTCTATTTATTATACTCATGTAAAATACTGAGATTTTTGCGGCTACGCCACAAAATGCAAAACAATATTATTTTCCCGTCATTTCCTTTATAGTTCGCCGCCATGTTAAATCTGCAGGGTGTATACAAAACCTGGGCTAGGCCATGGCCCAGGCCATGGCCTACCCTATGGCCTACCCTATGGCCCACCCTATGGCCCACCATATTTTTCAATGTTTCTCGCTGGTTTGTTTTGTTTTGTTTTTTTTTTTTATGACAAAAATCAGAAGTTGTCAAGGTCGC
>JAEMWC010000350.1:167500-227500 GCA_016490735.1 Pachyseris speciosa
ATTATATGACGTAGAGGCACTTAATTGCCCATCAGAGATTGCCCCGCTTTGCATTCCAAGAGCGTCTATGCAGTCTTAAAGTAATGAAAAGTATATTTGTTCATAAGCATATATTTCTTTCTTATTGAAACTAAAGGTGGCATTGATATATTGCGGTCCATATTTTCATGACGATTCACGATTTAGCGAAATAGAGACACTCTAATTACTAAACATAGATAAATTTTAATACCCTTGCTAGAACATGAACTGTATTATTTAAAGTGCCCCTAACCACAAAATTTTTTTTCATTTTAAATGATTCGTCTCTGAATTAGAAGCACAACCGTGAAAAAATTTTTTGATTCGGTTGAATCTTCGCTTTTCTGTGCCCCGGTAAAGTCACGAAATTACGACCAAAAACGCCGCCATTTTGTTTCACGACCGAGTTAAAGGGAGATTGGGTTCAGCGCTTCTATGACGTCATCCCGGGAACGGAAGTTCTGTTGCGCTTACAAAGTTCTTTGAAGGAAGCTCAATAATTCTAACTCTGAGGGCAAATAAGACATGATTTTAACCGATAATTTATATTTATAGTATTGTCACCTGTAACATGTCTCTCCTAAGAGAAAATTTGATGTTTTGCAAACGAATGAGCCAAAAACAGACCGGCTGTTCGTGAAACAAACATATTCCCATCGGCTGATCTCACAAGCATTTTATGCCCTTTTATACGGTGAAAACAGAAAATTCCAATGAGTCCGTTCAGCGAAAAGATCTCCTCTTTAAAACTCGTTTATTGTATAGTGATACAACCCAAACATGTGCATGTACCACGTTTCCAATGCATCGTGATATTCGGTGTGCTGCGTATCGGATACACAAATGATTTAACCGCAGCGACACAAAGTAGTCCAGAATGTAATGGCAGCTAAAATAATTGTCCCTCGATATGTACCTTTAGGAAAACCTCATCAATCTAACTTCCTTTAAATTTTTCGGCTTCATGAGTCCTACAGTCTTCGACACAAGCGCTCTATTAAAACCGGTTTCCAACGTCAACAATCAAAATATATTTCAGAGGCCATGCTAATTCACTGACAGAAGCCCATGTCACTGATGAATACATTGTAGACTGCTAAGAAAACTTGAAGTGTTTACAAATCAAATTGATTAACTTCACCGAATTCAGTTGATTTAGACGATGGTGCCACTCGAACTTCATGTTCAAATGGAGCTACATGTAGTAAAATATATCCAATTGCGTCTTTTGTGTCAGTTTGTTTACATCGAATATATGCAAATTATTCTCGCATCGCGAAGTTGCGTTCGCTTATTTCTAACCAACAGTTTAGATGGATACGCAGCCTCAAATTTTAATTGCAGTAAGCTATCTTTATTTTATTTTACCTTGCCTTGACTTCGTTCACAGTACTGCCTGAGGATAACTAGAAGTTCAGCTAATCCTCAAGTCACGTAATTCGCGTCGGCTGAGCTCACTTTCCGTTCTCTTGTCAAATCTATCTTTGCCTTCTTTGAATAGATACCATAAATAAAGACGCTCCCATAAATAGGCACTTCCACAATTAATTGCTGATGCTCGTTTAAAATACCGATCTAAAGTCGGATGTGCGCAGTTTATATAAAATAACAATTATTGTTTTCAAACCGCTGCACAATTCCAATTGCCGATGCACGGGTACTCGGTCGTTCAAGATTGAAATGTTAAATCAAAGCTTTTGCTTACCAGCAGCGTACACAGAACCACGAGGAACGGCAGATAACACTTATAAACGAAGTTAATCTTTTTCGTATTCTTCCCCGAATCTTGCTGTCCATTCCTGGTCTTCATAACCATGAGGCTCCTTCGAGCTCCTCGACTATTCCGTTCTAGTTCCACTTCAGAAATTAAGTTAATTTGGTCTTCACCCTACACATAGTCCGACTCTGACTCCGAGGACGAGGAGGACATGATTCCAACACAATTTTGACTACTGCCAGGCTTTTACCCTCCAATATGTGCTTCGATGACCCCAAGAAACGCTTGCAAAACCAGAGATTGACTGAGAAGCTATCTTTCAATCGTTCCCGGGATGACGTCACCAACCTCGTTGGACCCAGACTCCCTTTTACTCGGCCGTGCAACAAATTGAATGAGACTTTGGCTGTCCATAAAAAATCGAGGATTCAACCAAATCCAATAATTATTTCGCTGAAATGCTTCGAATGATAAGTAGATTTATTTAGGCGAAAAAAAAATTTTGGGGGTTAGGGGCACTTTAAATCACGAATAAAATCTACTCTGGATAGAAGGTTTTATTTTAACCCTCCTACCCTCTTACAAAGGAAACACGAACATTTAGTTAACTTTAAAAAGTACAGTTAGAGGTATTTCTCGATGTCAATCACCTGGACACGCCTTCATATAAGTTATCAGATGGGAGGTCTTCAATCAATTGCTTGAAGAACTAAAACCTCCTTCTATGTTTTATCCAGACAGGGACAAATTTCAAGGAGAAGAAAACCAAAATCGTTAAGAAAGGGGTGTACTGTGTCATGGCAATAGTTCAGGAGTTGTGGAACTTGAGTAGTTTACACAAAGTCTTTAAGTTTCATTATGAAGTGTCTGACTGGATTCGGCCACGTATTACCGCTGCTATGATAACAGTTGTTGCTTGGAAACCGTTTAGAAAATAAAACTTTAATCATACGTCGAAAATGTGTAGTAGTATCAAGGAAATCGAAGTTTGCCCTCTATAGAAAATTTTGATTTCAACAGGAACATCCCAAGGCCAAAAAAACTCTTATGGTCCTTTTGTTCGTAAGCTTTGCAATTTCCCAAGGGTAGGAGGTCAAGACGATCTCGTCATTCCATGTAAGGGGTTACCACAGAGATTTGGCTGGTCAACAACTGCACCGAAGGCTCCATATTTTTGTCATGCCTGTCACGCCAGCTTTGACTTGTTTTGAAGCAACCACTCGATTGCGGATTCACTGGTATTTGATATATAACTGTGTTTTTCGATCCATTTTCCACCTCAAAAGCCTCCAGCCTGGCATGCTAAAACTGGGATGATGGATAGAGGTAATCCTCTAAAAAAAAATAACACAGAAAAGGCCGCCGCTGAAAGTATCAAAAAGCCCAAAAGCGATTCACCAGTGAGGTTGGGTTTCTAGCCGATCTGTGGGTGGATTCCAAGACCTGGCATGGCAATTTTGGCGAGATTTGGACAATAAATAATGCAATCGGTGCAATATTTTGTGAGCGGGACCGGGTGGCTCGACACTTCTAAAATTATCTGAAATGGAAATTGGCGGACTTCTATACTGCCGTTATATAACAATTACGTAGAATTTCATTGGGCTACAAGGCGAAAATTACAGACCAATAAGTGCATGTGAAAGAAGCTAAAGAAGTGAGCAGGAAAATGTGGAACAGATTTCATGAAGTGGAGTCGACGTTTGGTGCCAGCGTAGACTTTTAGCTTCAAAAGATTTCTTTTGTCCGCCAAACGTCAAAGTTGCGTATTTTGGGGTGTTGTCAAAGGGCGTTGGAAGCCAACATTTTTGCTTTTGCAACAAAATAAACTGTCATATTCAATGAAAATTGGGAGGTCTGGTCAGTAAATGTACGAGTGGCAAAGTCTACATAATCGAGTATTTGGCAATAATAATGGTTCATTTCAACCATAGCAAGGGATATGGGAAAGTTGCAGCTTTTCAAAACAGCCAGTAACGGTGTTTTTGACCAGTATATTGGCTTCTCTTAAGAAATGAGTTAAGCCCACGCTTCCAGCCCATTCTATCCCACCATACATATTGATTGTAGTTATTTGCTCAAGATATCATTTTTCCGTAAGTTTGAACATCAAAAATAAGCCAGAGAAGTATTTACTGTTGCATTCGCGATGCTTAAGCCTCTATTTCCAACCTCTTCTAACACATTCATTTTAAATGAGATCAACACACAATATGACATTATTTATTGGCAAAAGAAGAACATCTTGGTACCTTTACATCCATACAGCTCTACCCTCATTGCTATGTTGTTTTCCCATTCCACTGGCACAAATCGAATGAAGCGTGCCCTGACTGGTGGGTTAAGCTCTTGAAACATTGTGCTGTTTGACGCCGAAACCCCAGGAAAGTCCTAAACCGCAAAATAGCAAGTCGTTAAAAACAAATGTGCCGATATTCTCTCCAAAGTCACCTCTATATTAGATCATACGATTTTCGGTATATCGACAAACTGAATTTTTTCCAGGTTTTATTTTCACTACTCCTTAAATAGTATTCATAACTGCGATGACCACTCACATACTCATTCGTTAATCCGCAGTTCAAATATATGATTCATATTCAAACTGATTGTTTAGAATCATTTGAATATCGGCGCAGGGATGGATTAAGTGCACATGGATTACAGGGGCAATGCCACGCTATTTGGCAACTTTATAAAAAGCTAGAAGGTCTGTCTTCGGCGATCAATTGAATTCCAAAATAATGGTCTAGTTTTGTTATTAAAGACTATTTCATTTTTTTTAGTCGAAATGTACAGCAGAAGTTTATTTGCAACAACAACAACAACATTTGACAGATAAAAGGAACCCACCCGAGTCGAGTCGGGTGGGTCAAAAGGATATTAAAAACACAGAAAGGAAAATTAACACAAATTACAAAATTTAAATAAAATTAATTCAAGTACAGATTACAATTGGATCTTTTGACTAAGAACAAGAAAATAAGAAAATTTACAGTAACATGATAATCTACAATAACCGGAGCTAAAATTTAAAGGTGATATTTTAGTTCCATAAATCCAGCAGATATTTTAGCAACGATCATTTTTTTTAGGAAGATAATCCTCTTCATCGTTAAGTAATTTCAATAAAAGTGTACGGATTTTTTTTCTTATTAAAAGACCTTTTTAGGTAGGGAGCGCATACTATTTGGAAGACAGTTTCATACGTTGGTGCCAAATCCTGAAAAAAAAAAGAGACTTGTTGATTAAGCCTTGATTTGTTGACAAAGAAATTTTCAGCATTTAGAAAATCCTGTATGGCATGTGTGAATTTCCCGAGATTGAGTAAAAGGTTTGCTATTTTAGAGGGGGCAGAGCCAGAGGATACGTCATGCATTTGGGAAGTCACTGTTTTAAGATACAACATATTAACTGGTAAAACATTTGCTGATGAATAGTAGTATGGTATGAGCTCCGTATTCCACACCATATATAAATCGTAGCACGCTTTTGCAAAAGAAGACTTTTTTTTTTATTTCAAGGTACTGAAACTGTTTCTTGTCGCCTGTTGCTACGGATGACAAGAATGGAAATGGATTGAAAAAAAATGGCCAATTTTCAAAAATCATCAAGAAATCAATTATGGTTAGTCCTCCCTGATAAAATTCATTTGATATCTTTCGTCGTAGTTTTACAGAAGCATTTTGTTGATGAATAAAGGCTCAAAGTAATGATTTTACCACAGAATTGATCTAAAACAGCAAAATCCTCGTGACGTAGCCCCTTTAATCATATCATAGAAACCTTGGCGCAACATAAATGGTTTAAACATGGTTATCATTTTTAAAAAGCCTGAATGTACGAGAACTGAATGTATGAGAAACACCTGAATGTATGAGAACACCAGCCATATTTTTTAGTTTTGGTTGTTCTAAACAAGATCTTAATTTCAATATGAACTGGATTCATGCAGTACTGGTACCCTTATCGATGAGACTAAAATCGTCACTGCATGAATTATAATGGAAAATGTGTCAAATGAGAGTAATCACCATAAATACGAAACTATAATGTTTTGCTCCTTGGTTGGAGAGTCTTCGTCCATTCGATTCACAATCTGTATGGCTCAGTGTAGTGGGAACTTTTGGTACCGGGTGCACACAAACACAAACACAAACACACACCATAGTGCACACACAAAGAAAAACAAAACAAAACAGAAAACACCTTTCCAGTGATTTGGCGAAGATGTTGGTAAATTTGGTTTCAGTTTGGTTATGATTTTGTTTACCTTTTTAAGAAGTTAGGACACAGATATCTTCAAAACGGCTTAAATGCACGCAGGGATTTTTAACAAGTGCTTAAATTACTCAAGAATGCACGAGCAACTCGTTTTCTGTTCCTTTTATGAATTGTCTCGGAGATTTACCCTCGCTTCCCTACCGAAAGTCAAATGATGAAATTTGACGACACTCGAACACCCAATTTTTGCTTTCATGTTCAAAATAGTGTCAAGTATGTATTTAATCACATATATTTTATTAGCTTTACGTTATTTTCTTTGTAAAATGCCCAGAGATTTGAGCGCGCACACATTTGTGGTGTAGCCTGTGTGGATTGTAATACTGCAATGTACGCGCGTGACGTAGGGCGTGCGTGTCGAGATATAATGCAATCGATTCGACCAATTATGACGCGTGTAATTATTTGAACATTATGGAGAGCATATTATAGGGCACGCAAGAAGTGTAGGGGAAAAACGAGACTTATACCCCGTTCACACCAACAAAACATGTCCAATTAAACAAAGTTTAATGAAACCATGTTTAGTTAAACATGTTTAAATGATTAACCCGTTTACACCGAACAACAAGAGCTGACAACAACGTAGCCTCATGTTCATGCTCAGCCTCGCGTTCGTGTAATTCAAATTGACGTAAAATGTTACAACATCAAAACAGTCACAGCACGTAAAATGTAAACAAAATGGCGGACGCACGAAATATTGCGCTTTTGTTTTGGAAAATACGGACAGACGAAAGCCGAAAATTCGCGGAAAATCGCGCAAAGCTTGCCAGGAGACGACTCTACCGATATCTCCGCCGCAGAAGTCTTGTGTCATCGGTATTTTTATTGTTGTTGACGCGGCAAATATTTCAATGCGCCCCAAGTTTACGTCGAGTTTGGAGTAAAAACAGGTCTCAGTCCTTTTGGGAGGAGACCTGCCAAGGCTGGAGTGATAATGATTGGGTAGAGAACTTCAGGATGTCGAAGAATTCGTTTGAATATCTGTGCGCTGAACTATCACCCCATATCGCGAAACGGAACACGAACTTTCGTAAAGCAATTGCAGTTCGCCATCGCGTTGCAATTACTTTGTATTGGCTTGCAGACTCCGCTCGCTACAGAACTATTGGAAACTTGTTTGGCGTTGGAAAATCCACCGTGTGTACCATCGTGAAACAGGTATGCGAGGTACTCGCAGGTGTTCTTCTTCCTCGGTATATTTTCTTTCCGCAAAATCAGCAGGAAGTACAAGATCAGATCGATGGCTTTAGAGATCGTGTGGGGTTTCCCCAAGTAGTGGCCGCTCTTGACGGTTGCCATGTGCCTATCATTGCACCTCTCCAAAGTCCGGAAGATTATGTGAATCGAAAAGGATTCTACGCAGTAACACTGCAGGGATTGGTTGACAGCAACTATCGTTTTGTTGACATTTTTGTTGGATGGCCGGCGAAAGTTCACGACGCGCGCGTATTTAAAAATTCACCGCTGTTTTCCCACTGCTGTGCGAGGACTTTCCTACCGGTTCAATTATCTCAAGTCATATCTGGTGTGAGGGTTCCGCCCTTGATAGTTGGAGACTCTGCGTATGCGCTCAGTGAGTGGCTAATGAAGCCGTATACTGATAATGGGAACTTAACGCGAGAACAAGTGAATTTCAACAAAATCCTCAGCATGACAAGAGTGGTGGTTGAGAATGCCTATGGAAGGCTAAAGGGTAGGTTCAGAAGCATTGCAAAGAGGCTGGACCTTAATGTTGAGACTGTTTGTCTTGTCATTGCTGCTTGTTGTGTGTTGCACAACTTCTGTGAAGTCATGGGTGATGACTTTAATGAGGAGTGGCTGCAAGGTGTGCAGCTCCATCTTGGTGTTTTCCCAGTCGACCGAAACCAAGGGCAAAACAGGAATGGTGTAGCCATCAGAGAAGCCATCAAGACATCTTTATTGTAATTACTGTGCGAATAGCCTCCCATGCAGACGTTCTTTTCGCTCATCAGGCAATCTCTCCTGACCTCCCCAATAAGCGATTGTGAGCCAAAAGAATGTCTGCCCGAGACTAAAAAAAAAAAAAAACAACTTCATTGATTAACACAAACTACTGTGCAGACCTGTTTTAAATTTCACTTATAAAATTGTTGTAGCTGGAAATTCTATGGTCTGTTACATGTACTATGCGAATCCAGAAACCATGAACACTTTGATAATTTTTGACTTTGACATTTTAATTGTGTATTTACCAATCACATGCGAGATGAAGCCACAAAACAATTCAAGCTACACAGTTAATTACCATTACAGCTGGTAGTTTTCATCTATGCATTGAGATCTGATTTATGGCTTTTTCCTTGTAACACATTAACATTCCAGAAATAATTCTAGTGTTCGTGGTTTCGAATTCTCATAGTAAAGACTTTTTGAGGGGTTGTGAAAAATCATACTCTTCCTCCCAGAAAAATGTAATGTAGGTTAGGTTCTGGGCTGTTTGACTCTTTGAGGGTCTTGTTTTAGTATAACAGGAGTTTTAAGGGATTTCAAAATTTGGCATTACTCCAATCTCCCTGTTACTAATTTATGCGAGACTCCCCTGGCACAAGGAAAAAGTACAGTTGAAGTTAGCCCTATTGAAGTAATCCATATGTTTCACTGTACCTCCCTGTTTTGACCAGTTTTAAGGTGCTTACTAAATTGAGGAAGCAGAGTAGCATTTTGGTTTATTGAAATTCCAGCTTGGCTGGCTTAGGGGAATACGTGTAACACATATTCAGGATCAGAGATATGCCTCAGAGCCAAGCTAGAATAAATTAAGATCTATCAAAATCAGGCAGTTGATTTAAAAAGTTCAGTGGAATGACTCACCAAATGTCCACATGTATTAGGACCATCAAGGAAACCATTTGTTAAGCTAATAAGATTACCCTTTCCTTAAATTTATATAGTACATTTTCAGCTGTCTATTACACAGGGAATCTGATTGCCGAAACCTGCAAATATTGTAATTTTCTTTGTTCCTTTTCTTCCACAATTTTTACATAAAGGTCATTGCATAATAGTTTGGCAAAAGTTGAGGGTCGGGCAAATTGTGTCTAGCAAACTGTAGAAGTGGTGATTTCTTCAAATTATTATAAACTAAATGTTGAAGTCATTCAAGTAATGTTTAGTAAACAAGCAGGAGTGTTTTATCACATTTAAAACTTGAGGCGCAGCAGAGTGTTTTAGACTTGATCAAGCACGAACTGTGAGTTTATTGAACGGCTTAAAAAACCTCTATGTAGATCTTCTCATTCTTGCAGTGCTATTTAGATTTTGGGTTATCTCAGCCAAGAGAATTGGATCATAAAATTGGACATACAACTTAGCAGATATAAAGACAGCTAATTTCCTTTGAATGTCCTTGAATTTACCCCTGGAGGGACTCGCATATGAAAAGGGACAGGGATGCTTCTCGTATTGCTTAGGGGTGTAAATTTCTGATTTTTGGTCTTGCTTAGGGTGTCCAGTCAAAATGCCAATAATGTTAGCTATAATGGTCTCGTTTAGGGCTGCACACGAAGAAATATGCAGATCAAAGTTCTATTCTTAGGTTTTTTGGCTTCTTATGGGTCAAGAAAAGCTTGAGCCACACCCAGATTTATCTTATTTAGGGATTGTTTTCAAAATTTCAGAAGAGCATCTCTGCCTCTTTCATACAGGACTCCCCCCCCCCCCGGCCCCCCTCGCCCACCCAGGTACTTACCTTTTGTAATAGTCTGGATATTTGGTGGGCCTTGTAAATGCTTCTTGTGGCTATAAAACATCTTGCAAGGACATTATCCTGTACAGAGCATTTGCTCTGCACTGCAGTCTATTTGTGTGGGGGGAATCATATGGCAGCATTGTTTCTTTTTCCCCAACAACTTAACAAAAGTGTCGTCAGTTTTATATACAAAGAATATATCAGCAGTGAGGTGCCATTTCCAACCTATCACCAGAAAAAAACCTCAACAGACTCTTTCATTTGACTGAGTCTAGCTATCATTTGTCCTTTTTACTTATTTCATACAATTATTCAATTGATCAGCTCACAGATAACACACATGACACAAATAATTATTTCAATGTATTGCAATATTTTACTTTTTTTTAAATCGTACATTGAACATTGGACAGTTTAAGCTGTTGCAGCTGTTTTGTTGCATTTGTTTCATAATAATAATAAAGTATTCTTAAATGAATTAAAAATATACAGGAGAAGAGTACTCTATTTTGATTTTCAAATTACAGTGTGGCATTAAAAAATCTACTATTTACTGAACTGAGTTGAAATCAAAGACTTAAGACAGGTATAAAAAGGAAACACTACATTCCTGCATTGTTATGGAAAAGTACTATATACTGTACATGAAATACCAGATAGTAATTGTACCAAGGCCTGCCAAAATTTGTTTTCAGCAGTAAATTTTGAAAAAATCCAAACTGGCTGAATTTGTTCATGTGAAAAAGCAAGACATTGTAAATCACAAAAAGAACTCATGCCACACTGTTATAATATTGTATCATAGCTGGGGCAGTGCAGTCTCATGTAGATGGAATTGTTTTGCAAAGATACTGTAGTTCTGTTTTGGTCCAAATATTCAATTCCATGATGTAACACTGCCCCTTTAGCAACTTGGAATTAATTCACAGAAGTCTCATCTAACTTAAAAGAAATACTTTCTTGCGAAAATTAATTTCAAACTGACTTTGAAACTTTCTCTGAGCCTGCAGGCAGCCGAGTAGCAGTAGAGTATAAGAAATTGATGTGTCCCACTCAAGCAGATAGTGCAATTTTGAGAACTTCACTCATATTTTTGTACTCAGGCTAGTTCATGTGATTTCTTACTCATATACAGTTTATAGGCAGGGTCCTTAATACGTTATTGTTTGTGTTTTGGGGTGCACTCTTGATGACCTTGATGAATCGCAATTCAAAAAAATGTGGAATATCTACTGAAAATATCTGGAATTCCTTGTGGCTAAACAGAAATTGTAAGACATTTTTCAATAGTTAACACATACTGTTTGAATACTATTGAAAAAGACGTCAAAAAATCTGAGCCAAAACATTTTAAGCAATAAGCTTAAATAACAGCGAATTGATTAACGATATAATTCAGATGCCGTGAAATTAAACATAAGCAATATAATTTCAAGGAATAAAAGTTTCAAAATCGCTTATAAGCTAGTCTATTTTTTTAACAGCTCGCAGAAAATGTCAATACCAAACTGGAAACTGACGCAGGTACTTACTTGGTTCTACTTGTGAAGAACCTGCGCCAGTTTCAGGAGAAATTCTTGATCTTCCTTTCTTCGCTTCTCTGCTCTTTCCTCCTCTCGCCTCTCTCTTGCCGCTTCAGCTTCGAGGAAGCTCTTGTCAGCCGCTTGCTGATACTCCACAAAGGACTCAAACACTTTATCAAACTTTGCAAATACATCAGGAGCGGTTTTCCTCTTTTTACTTGCCTTTAAGACGGCCGACTGGCGGGTGGGTACCGGCTTCTTTGTTTCACCGGCACCTGAAGGAACAACTTGGCGACCGTCAAAACTTCAATCGGTTGCATAAACATTATAGCCAAGAGAGAAATAAAAGATGTTAAAGACTTATGGTATAGTTATCTCAATAATATATTACACTCTAATACGGATACACCTGTCTTGTATCTGCTTGTACGCATATCAAAAAACTCTCAAATACGGTATTCAGACATGCTGACTGAACAAAACCTTCACAGACGACGTCAGATGTTGCTGTTGGACACAATTCTATTGTCTGGCCCTCCAATCGGAGAGCATTGTATAACTCTTACCTGTCACCGCTGTCACACAATTGAGAGGTTTGTCAAGGTTTTCTGACTCTTCTTTGCTGCCGCCAAGGATGTTCACGTTCGGCTCAACGTTTTCGGCTCTTGTTATTTCTTCATCATCGTCGCCATCTATGGAAATTGTTGCGGACTTTATAATTACCTTTGGTTTGGTACATGGCTTGTCCGACAAAAGCTCGTCCACTTCGTCGAAGAAAGCCGGCTTCTTCTTTGGTGTGGCATTTCCTGTCTTGGCGCATTCGTCTTTGTAGCTTCTATAGGCGCTTATCAGAGTGTGAATTCGTGTCTTGCAGCTGCCGTCGTCTCTGTCTTCATAGCCTGCAGCTCGAAGATATGCCGCAATTTCTAGCCATATAGGCTTTTTTCTTGTGCATGATTTTAGCTGGAGCTGGATATTCTCGTCTCCCCACTTTTCAAGTAACAGGAGGGTTTCTTTGTGCTCCCAAACTCTTCCGCGAGTTTTGGTTTCTGCCGCCATTTTGAACGTGATTTATTAAACACGATTGTTAAACTACCTCGCGAGGTAGTTTTGTTAAACACGGTTTTAGACGTGTTTTGTTAAACGCGCCCGCAGTGTGAACAGCCAGTCTTATTAAATCTGTTTATCAAAACAAGCTTTAAACACGTTTAAGCTTTGGTGTGAACGGGGTATAAGTCGATTCGTGAGTGCTCTATCCGCTTCCTAAGTGCTTTACAGCTGAACAGATCACTGGCGAGGCTTCTTTATTTGTTTTATAATAAAGAATTTCTTAATTTCCTCACGCTTTCGGCTAAAATTTTCAGAATTTTTCTCCTACGAGTGGCGTCAGCCGTGCATCTGTACTCTGATAAAGCACTCTAAAACAGGCTAATCAAAGTCCTTGTTAGAAAGTTTCAAAGCATTTTATTTGTTAAACGAGACCAAAGCTGTCAAAATGTCAAACCATCAAAGTTCAGAAACCATCAAAGTGCAGGTTGTTTTTTGTCTAAAATAGGGATCAGAAAGCCAACTGTTCAGTATAACGTCCTACTCAATTTTGGAACATTTATTATTTACCATTAAAGGACAAACCGTTTAGTATGTTTACGGATGCGTGTTTTTAAGTGGAAATGTATTTTCAAGTGATTGAAACCTCTACTGCACAGGTGAATTAAAACATTTTTAACATTTTGTTTAATCTTTGTTAGGCAGTTTTGCTCAGGACTGAAACTCGTATTTATCTGTCGACTGGCTGTAAATAATAATCATCAACACTCATTTTGGACGCAAATTAAAAAGTAATTGAATGGTTTGCTTGTTTGGCTATCGAGCGAACGAGTGTTTTTACTTTGACGTGCCTCAGCAGTGTTAAGAAAATTTTGCCCTTGAGTTATTAACACATAATCGGAATAAGTCCTCATAAAAATAAGGATTGATATCACTTGTGTTTTTAGAAGTTGCTGAAATTGCCCTTGTCGCTAGGTGACTCGGACAATTTAAGCAACTTCTCAGAACATGCTTGATATTAAGCCTTCATTTTTCATGCTGTTATTTGTGGTGTTACTCGGATAAGCATTTTCCAAATCCATTGAGGCTAACAGCTCGCTTTTATATTCGTTTCTGTTGCTCATTTTACGGCCTGTTTCTATTAAACAAATTATTATGAAGCTGAACAACAGTAGAGTTAACTGTAGTCTACTTCACCTTTTCCACGCTTTGTCCTTGTTCCTTGTAATATTTAAAGGTCGTGCCGTTTTCACTGTATTGCAGATTGTACTTCTTCACCCACTGATTACCACTTTGTCTTCTCGTTATTCTGACAGCTGTTATTTCTGTGTAGTAATTAGCCAGATCGATCTGGAGCCACTGACTATTATCGTTTGTCTGGGCTACCCATTCACTTCCGGATGAAAGTCTGCCCTTGATGGCACTATGACTTTCATTGGATTCTGAAGAAGCACTGATTTGTCTGTCCAAGATTGCCCCACTTTTCATACCAAGAGCAACTGGGCATTCTAAGTCGACAGAAATCAAAGTTCTTGGGTTATACGCTATTTGGTTACCTTTGTGGAAATGCATTGGCCAGGCTGGTCTTCGGAGTCGTCATGACGCCATTATCAAGAAAAATAAACTATATGAAACAGAATATTTAGGTATGGTAGAGGTGAATTTTTTAAACTAATTAGGTGGCTAAACAAACAATTCAGTGGGAATTGAGTCAGTTTGCATGTTCAGTTCAATCTGGTTTGAGTTTGCTTTTGAATAGTGTCTCTTAATGAGGCAATCAAATTTGCTCGTGTATTTACCAAGCACGTGTAACTGTTCTAACGGAAGCTGCGGTATCCGACAATTATGTAGGAGCTGAATGAAATTTCAATTTATTATTGTAAGTTACTAATCGTAAGCAGTCCCAACCACTGGCCATCTACCTTGGTTGGTAAGAGCACCTTAATGTTTATCTGAAGGAAGTGGTTTCAAACCCCAGAAGTTATAGAAAACCATGGCCTTAAGATCATGCTGGCTGCATGTCTCATATCTGCCTCAATTCAGAGAATCGCATAACTTGGCAGTTAAAAAGAAAAAAAATGAAAGAAAATGGGACATACACTGATCGCAGTGAGTACTTAGCGTTGTTCCCGGTGTTGTGGTCTAGATTGGTTTACACCTTCAGATTGGGTGGAATCCGGGCGATGTCCACCTGTCCCCACAATAGCATAAGTTGGATACAGAAACCATCAGTGATATGGCCGTTGGCCCCATGCCCCTACTAGAACATAAATAATGTGGTCGTATAATTGAGCGTTTTAAATTGGTTAACAAATGGTTCAAACAAGCAAGTAATAATCGGTAGAACGTTTGCTAAGTGTGGGCATGAGGTTACCTGATACATTTCTTCAGAAGCTTTTCTTTTTAGGGAATTTCCTCCCTGTTGCATCACACAAACAATGTCCATTAGGAAATGATATAAATATTAAATGAACATCACATGAATTCTTACTTGCATAAGCTTCTACTCTCATACAGTTCCAAGTGGTTTGCTTCGTCGGATGGAAGCGGATGTATCGCGCTGCGAACGACGACATTAAAGGGTGTTGGTCAGTAGTGTGGCTATCACCCTGCCGGTGAAATTCCTGAAACCAACAGCCATCATCAACTTTTGACACTGATTGCTAAAGGCATAAACTAAATTGAAGCATTTGAGAGGGTATGTACACAACTGAAGTCACATGTCGCATTATTACTTGGGCTTCGTAGAACGTCCGAGGTTTAAAATGGCGTTTATTCTTCGTCGTGTTTTATCCAAAAAGCCCACTTCCGGCCTTTCTGTGCAACTAAAAATAGCACTCTGGGAACGAGATTGAACAATAACAAGAATGCCATCACGGAAAATATCACGCACACTAAAACGTCGATTCACCTTGTGTTTTTGAGGTTTGAACAACTAGTATGTAGGCAGAAGTGTGTACACGAATGTTTCCAAGTTGAACAGCGAGACGAAAGGTTTTAACATAGCCAAAATAAACTGCAAATGTTTCCGAGCCGCCTCATACTAAACTCTGTAATTTTGAGTGGTTGAATGAGTTTTCTGATGTGGTTTAAGCTTATTATAAGTTAGTTTTGAGCGCAAGTTTCTCACCACTTCCACGCCGTTTCTATCGGTATACCAATGCCAGAATGACCCTTCAGAAGAATAAGACAGCTTAAAATCTGTCACCCTTCCATCGCCACTTATATCCCCCTGGGAAGCAACACCACATATTAGATATGCTTTTCCAAAATCCACCTGAATCCAATCATCCGTTCGACTGGATGCTGCTGCACACCAGCCATCTCCTCTTTTACCATTAAGTCGCCCGTAAAACGGCTGACCGATGGAGCCATACGATGATGAAGCTGTCATCTGAACATCAGTGATAACATCAAGGGTTGATATACCAACAGCATTAAAAAAGCAATTCTCTTTCACAAAAAAAAAAAAGAAAAGAAAAAGAAAGAAAGAAAACGAAATAGGCATTGAACTACATAAAGTTAGATAACTCTTTTGGGTGGCTTAATTATCTTATTTATTAATTTTTTTAGACTCATCTTAAACTATTAATGCAAAAAAAGATCAAGACACGAAAAAAGTGGTAATGGTGGAAAACAGATTAATAACGTGAAAGTGGATTATGTTTACCACTATAGCATCGATGGATGATTTGCAGATTTCTGCGTGAGTGAAAATCATCAAGTTGTGGAAGTCATTTCGTGTGGATATAGGCCTTAGCTTTGAGCTACCAGATTGAATATTTCCATGAATTGCCGTTTCCATCAGGGCTGTTTAAGTAGTGTTGCTATAGTTTCAATAATTTCAAATTACTACTACTACTACTACTACTACTACTGTTGCTGCTGCTGCTGCGGCGGCGGCTGCTGCTGCTGCTGCTGCTGCTACTACTACTACTACTACTACTACTACTACTACTAATAATAATAATAATAATAATAATAATAATAACGGGTAAGAAGACGGGTAAGAAACCACATTGTTTGTATTTAAATGTGATGGTAATTGGTCTGAATTGACCAAGCTTTTCAGTATGCGTCCTTTTACCTGTTTTCAAGGGGCCATTTTAAGTGACTTTTAGGATAGGCTGTGTTGTTAGTTTGTCCTTAAAATTTAGCCAAAGCTTAGCCTTAACGTTGTCTTTGAAAAATATTATTTCAAAATGAATATAGTTACTTATTAAATAACCTTTTCCTTTTGTGTACAGATGCTAGATTGCAGGAAAAATAAAAACACACAACGCAAGATTTTAAGAATATTTTTAGAGAATCTGTATTGCCCGAAAAGCATGCAGGGGAAGAAAGTATAACAAGCAAAATAACATTCTTTTCGTGACAGTAAATATTAACTGATATGTTTTTGCCTAAAATCAGTCGACACAAGACTTGTCTTCTTTGAGATTTTGTAAAGGGATGCATCACAGTTTAGAAACCTTTTGACGATGCTCAAATTACCATACCCCAATCTATTGGAAGCGCTATTTCATTGTTCTAGGATGTCAATATATATACTCGCCATAAACAATAGTTGGTTTCATTGTCTAGAGGCCATACAATCGTTATATTACCCTCCCAATTGCCCTTTGAGTCGCCGGTTTCGACACTGAAAATAATATATCTGCATACTGTGAAGAAAGAGTTGAAATTTACATGGCGCTTACGGCATGAACTGATACTAATTCTCATGAACACAAGATGAAAAAGATAAGCGTTAAAGGTAAAGTAACAAGGGAGCAATTTAATGTACATCGATTATCTCATTAAAATTCTGACTTTCCTTAAAATATTTACTCTTTTTTTTTGTAGATATACACAGCACCACGGTTTCTTTAGAAGATCTCTCCCCCCACCCCCACCCCCTTCCACTTTTTACCTGCGATTTGATTCCGTATGGCCTGAATTTCTTCCGAAGTCAAAGCCCTGTTGTAAATTTGCAGCTGAGTAATCTTGCCTTTGAAATACCGCGAATCTCCAACTTTTGCCCCCATTCTGACGCTGCCGTGCGTAGCTAGATCAAGCCCCGCTCCAACGTTTAATGTGACAACGATTCCTTCAACCCACAATTTCACTTCACCGGATGTTTGATTATAGGATGCACCGACAAACCTCCAGGAATAGGATTGAACAGGATGTACCAATGGTGTTAATAGCGTGTAATCTCTGCGTACCACGCGGAAAACAAGACTTTTATTAATTACCCAAAACTGAACTCCCCAGCTAGACGCTGCGTAAGAAAAGAGGGGTCCAGTTTGACCGTCATAGTACAACCAGCACAGTATAGATATCGAGTAACGGACATCCAAAGCACTGCCATTACTGTTAGAAAACTCAATGTAACTGGTTGAAGTTCCATCGAATTCGTAAGAGCCCTCATTTTGTCCCATGGGACCTTCAGCTAGCCTCACTCCACTTGAGAAACCCTCGGATACTCGGCCATTGATTTCTCTAGTGCCATAGGTGCCATTGAGAGGAAAGAAAGCGACGAGACCTGGAACTTGATTAGGGAAATGTTTATTATGTGAAAACGAAGTGAACAATAGCAAAAGTTGTTACCCAAAATTATAATTAACATTAAAAACATTGGACGCCAGTGAAATGCTACATCGCAGCGTAATGACACTGGCCTCACCTTGCCATATATTTGCCATATATTTACCCCTCTCGCAATATGGGTCAATATTCAACATTTTGCAACTCTTTCAAAACATGATCGTGGTGAATCGTTATTCGTCGTTCGTACATATATTCAGTGATATATGTTATTTCGTGCACTGTGGCGGCTTTCTATCTTAAAAAGGAAAAAAAACTCAGTAAGCTGCGCTTGATATTAATGTTTTGAATAACGAAACAATTATCCTGCCCAATCTTGAGGAATATCCCCCTGATTTTTGGCAACTAGACCAGTTCTATTGCCTCGTCGGTTAAGTGCAAGGCAGAATGGGGATACTTTTAGAGTACGCAGGCACACTATGTACGTGGTTAAGATTGCGCAATGCAATATTAAATGTTTCAGTGCATTCGTTAGAGACTTTGCATGTGCCAACAGATAAAATGTTTTCCGTAGCTTCTCACCATCGAGGTTATTTCTCGACCGTATCTAAAAGGATTTTAGGAAAACTTATGCTTAAATTTCTGCAATGTCTGTAAGCGTAACAGGAAGCTACCATCTAGGGCAGCCATGTTTGTCTTTCACACAGGTTAATAACCTATCCTTCTGTTCCTCAGGCTCGAAACGACCTTTCACTCCCTCTTACTGAGTCAAACTGGGTCTTGTGATTCACCACCAAATGAAAAATATCGGGGAATTTGAGAGAGCAGTTTTGACTTCTTTCCAACTTATGCTCTCCACGTCAAAACATAGGTTTCCTTTAATATTTCTTTACTTTTTTTTTTGGCTATCTTGCGAGTAAAATCGTTCGTAGTTGCTATAGGAAAACCCCCCAATTTTTTTCTTCGTTTAGTTTTGGCTGTCGTATTGAATATATTTTGCCGTGACGTCATAAATTTCAGCCAGTGGTGTTCGGGATTTATCTTACTTTGATTGGCAGGACAATGAAATGTGTGGCAATAAAGTGGCGGAGTTAAATTTTATTCTAAAACGTGATTCCACCCCTTTGTGTCCACTATTTATCCATATGATTGCGCGCGATTTCGCAGGATAATTGTTATCTATTGTTTTAAAATCATTTTAGCTTCAAAATGAATCCACATCTTAAATAGACAACTCAGGGTGGCGATCAACACAATCAGAGATTGCCAATAATATTCTGCAGTTCAAGTAACAGGGGCACCCAACGACGGGATATCTCAGAATTCGTTATATTTGCTTAAAATGCTTGCTATAGTGCTTTACAAGCTCGTTTAGTGAGTTTGGAGCTGCCCTACAAAACATTTATCTATTCGGATGTTCTAGGGGAACATCAAGTCTGTAGAAATTTCTAGGTGTCTTTTTGATCTCTTCCGAAAGTTTTAGAGATCACTACAGGTCAGATCGAAAACTCTAGATTACGTAGTTGTATTTTTTTTCCCGCGAAAATTTTAGGAGACGTTGTCTTAAAATATGATTCTGCAACACAATTGGGCGAAAACTGTAGAAGTTCTGTAAGTTTCAACTAACTTCCGAAAACCATAGGAGACGAATTCGTATATCCGAAAACATTAGGAATTACAAGAATAGGCCAAACTTCAAAGATATGTGAACTTGAATACAATTCAAACTAACTGAACTCTCAAAACAGTTAAACATTACAGACTGAAATGAAAAGCTTTCAATGGTGCAATGCTTAGTTCAGTTTTTAATCAGTTTCATTCCTACACTAGCGTAAAAATTAAAATCAATCTAATCACGAGCCAGAGCATTATAGTGGAGCATCTAGTGTTTGTCACATGCTGCCATCTCTGCAAAATCCAAAATTACCGTGAAATTCCGAAAATAAGCCCATCCATGTATAAGCCAACTCGAAACGCAAAAACTCCTCCGTTAAATAGCCCCTCCGTATATAAGCCCCCGGAAGTCAAAGCACCAATGAATGACCGTTTTCCTAACCGATTTTGAAATGCAAGCATCCATCCTTTAATAAGCCCCTCCGCAAGTCCCACCGAATATAAGCCCCTTAAAAACAGCCTTTGAAAATTAAATCCTGCTCCCTCTTTGGGAGTGTGGGGTTCGACCATCTCTGTTATATGACCCTACATGGACATGCCGCTGAACGGGACGGGGTCTGTTTTTCTGCCTCTGCTGATTTTCAGCGGATTTTAACAGGGTAAAAATTAGTACGATTACGTACTTAAAAGATTTTAAACCTGTTCTACACAGAATAAGGCTGTAAGACCGTCGTCACTAAATACTGTTTATTTTTTCGGTACCATATAACGTTTAATTTACGAAGTCGATGGAGAGTATTTCGTAGTCATCAGCTAAAAGAGCAAACACCTTGGTGGGACTAGACGACCAGATAACCTTCAAATACTCCTAAATCGATACTGTAAATACAAATCAAAACCGACTTCACAAGTTACCAACTCAACTAAGTTATTGCTTCCAGTTGTTTCATGGTATCAGTGCTGCGGTCTTTTTCTGGATTAAACTCCTTAGAAATACAAGAGTAGGGGAATAGACAGAGCAGACTTAGTAGACTTAGAGTAGACTAGACTTAGAGCAGACTTTTAAGATTAAATTTGCTCTGACAGGGAACAATAAAAAGGGCCTGTTCACATGGAGGTGGGGGACCCCAGGCAGGTGAGGTCCCCTACCTTGGTGGGGTTACCAGTCTCTCCTTTTTTCTCGATAGCGTTCACATGTGAACTGGGGTACCTCACCGCTTAGCCTGGGTATGTTCAAAGCATGTTCTCAAAATTTTGGTTAATCTCACCCTCAACGTTCTTATGAAAAAACGCTGTGGCTATATGGCCGGCAACCGGCTGAACTGATCAAGTGTTAAAAACACTAAGGGCCTGTTCACATGGCGGTGCCGGGGACCCCGGGTAGGTGAAGTACCCCACCTAGCCGTGGTCAAACAAAGGTGGCTTTCACATGCAACCCGGGGCGCTGGGGTGAGGTTTAAAATGCTATCGCGTGGTCGCTAAGAACGTATATTAACAAAGAATTCAGAGACAATTGCCCGGATGAACATCACCCCACCCCACCTCCAGCATTCACATGGAGAAAACTCATCCCAGCTAAGCGGGTTACCCGGCCTGGCTGACCGGGTAACCCGCCTCGGCGAGGTACCCCACTTCACATGTGAACACGATCGAGAAATAAAGAGAGATTGTATGGAGAGATTGGTAACCCCACCGAGGTGGGGAACCTCAACTGCCTGGGGTCCCCCACCTCCCATTTTGTCAAAAACAAAAAAAAAACCCCATAAACCATAGACCAAGCGCTGGACTTGAGATCTATAAATCATTTCAGAATCGCTTGACTTTTCCTAATCGACATACGATGGTTTGGATTAGCCGGGATTCTTTGATTTCACTATTTTTTTGGACTGCCGGTCATTTAGTGTTTTATGGTTGCCGGCCATATAGCTACTGCGTTTTTCGCTTAAAAAAAATTTTTCTTATGAAAATTAAAAAAGAGTGTATCGATTTAATATTTAAAAATATGAGTCCGCTGGTCTCTTCAGAATGTATAGATTTTACCAATAAGAGGATCAGTGTTGTGAGTCGCGTTGTCATGAATCAAGATAGCAAAATCCAGAAAATCGAACTGTTCAAAGACCGTTCAGAAAATAGAAGCGGCCGAATTGAGTCGTCAAAGAATTCCTTTATGGTTCGCTGTCCAGGCTGTCGTGAGTACAACAGCTGAGTAAAACTTCTCAGCAGAATCCAAAAGGCCGCGAGACAAAAAACGCGCTCTGCAAGCAATAATCGACCTGAATTAAATTGTTTCCGGTCGGCGGCTGAGCAATTTTTTTTTTCAGTGTTTTTTCAAGATCGGCTAAAAAAAATGAAAAGACTCATAATTGATAGGGTAGAAAAATAAGACCTTCCTGACAACCAGAAAAAATTCCTGTTAAGGCCTGTAGTCGTTGTGCTGTCGCGCTTAACTATGGCTGGATTTTCCATCACAACAAGGCACAGGAAGGGAGTGTCATGCCAAAGGCTCATACTGTGATTACCGGCACTACAGAACTTTGGACTTTCACGTTTTTCCTGTGATCCACGCACGATTGCGAACGCATTACCCACACGCAGCCAAGAGCATCAGAGTATTATTTACACATTTGCAAGGGTTCTCTTTTACAGCAATCAACGACAGTGGACAGTAAAAAGGTAAGCAATGTTAGTCTCCGTAACGACTGATCTGTGTAGGTTCCTACGGCTTATGGCTGGTGTACGATCCTACGCGACACGCAGAAACAAATAACATCTCATTTTAGTGATGTCTAACTTCTAAGCATTTAAGTTAAAACGTAAGGTCTAAAGCGCTGATTTCAAGTCGACGTAATTATTTTAATGTTGAAGTACTGGTTTAGAGTCGAAATATTGCGTATCTCGTAGGCAACGAAAACCGATAATGAAGAGGCTGCATACGCCTCGTTCTTTTATCCAACCACCGCGTCCCGCGTTAGCAAAGATTTGTATGTCTCGGTTGTTTTATCCAACGACTGCATACCGGGTTGGCAACCAAAAGCAAGGATGCATGCATGCCTCGTTTTCTTATCCAAGGAATGCGTACCGCCTTGACCTTACTGACTATTAACATTTCCGACTGCGTACCATGTTAGTGTAGCCACGTTTTCTAATTAAGTGATCGAAATGGCTCGAAATGGCATCGTCCTTATTAATCCTAATAGAAACAAAATTGAATCATCCCTGATATTTTTTTTATTGAATATTCATTTAGCCAATTCGGTTAGGACCAGTTTGTAGACAGCGACGCAACTGTGCAACATTTGAAGTTCCTGGAAGTTGGACATTGTTATCTAAGCGGCCCATTTCCCACTAAGAACATGGCCACAACCAGGCGAAAATGAAACAAGTTGGTTATTTCACAGTGCCAAGGGCCTCTCATTCCAATCAGTGGCCTTGTGGTTAAACGCTTTATTAACGACTCTTCCGTTCATAAGCGCAAGAACAATAGACAAATACTGCATTGTAACACGACATTTTTACAGCGACCAGGTGATATCTGGATGTACTGAAGCTAATTCACACTGACTTCAGTGCTTTAAAAAAGGATAGATATAATCTAGATTGTTTAAGGAACAAATTCAGCTTGGATATATATTTATTCCTTGTGATCTTTCCTCAGGTCGGCACGTTGAGGCGCTTTTCAATTTCCGAAAGAAGGCGAGACAAAGGTAGGGTGACTTGTCACGAATGTTTCAACACGGCACTATGTCCACTCGCTGCATTGCCATTTCGGCGTTTACTATTGCTTTTGGTTAAGAAAAAAGTTGAATCTTGAATAAACGTGCGATTACATTCTCAAATAGACTGCTTGGCATGATATCAACTTTGCTCGTGTGATTTGGAAATGAAGACGTAATGAAAACTATTTCACTGTTGCAAAAAGTTAACTATAAAGCTTGAGACTAAAGAAAAGCTTGAAAGCAACCCGAAGAAAGGCAGGTTTGCACTTTCAATTTTTCATGCAATTTCTGTCCCCTAGCTGTGTCCCAGCGATTTTTATCGCACTCGCGCCGCTGCAGCTCCAAAACAGTCAACGCGATTTCTCGCGACGAATCTGCAAAGCAAAAAGTAATGTTATCACTGCATTTGGCTTAATTTTAACAGTAAAGGGAACAATTAGATACTTCTTTACTGGAATAAGGCTCGAAGCACTAGAATATTTTCGACCTTTATAACATTGTTTAATATGTCCTGGTTTTCGTCAGAGCGACTCACTGACTCGTTCACTACAGGCGTCACTCAGGATACCCTTCTTAGAGGGAAAAGCCGCACAAAGTCATTTCGCTCCATTCAACACTCAAACCTTTCCATATATTTTTTTTCAATTCAGAACTAAGAAGGAATCGTATAATTATAGCTTAAGTCTTCGTTGGTTCAGGATGGATTTTGAGGTGAGAGCTAGCATGCAATCTGCTACATTAACTCAATACTGACTCAATCATGCAATTGATTGGTCTTCCAATTCATCAGTATCTCATACACAGTAATGTACGCATGTATCACAGAAGTTCCCGCAAAAGTTCTTGGAAGAAAGTTAGCCGTTACTTTCTTGTGACACACAGTGCCATTAAAATTCAAATTATACAGTTGATTGGTGCTCAAATTCACCAGTAATCTGCTTTTAATTCATGTACGCTTGTGTTAGAGAAGTTCCCGCAACACTTCTTGGAAGAAAGTTTGCCATTACTTTCTTGTGACATACATGCACAGTGACAATAAAATTCACAATTATACAGTTGATTGGTCTTCAAATTAATCTCTAATCTGCTACAAAGTCATGTATGCATGTGTCAAAGAAGTTCCCGCAACACTTCTTAGAAGAAAGTGTGCCGTTACTTTCTTGTGACATACAGTGGCAATAAAATTCACAATTATACAGTTGATTGGTCTTCAAATTAATTCTCTAATCTGCTACAAAGTCGTGTATGCATGTGTCAAAGAAGTTCCCGCAACACTTCTTAGAAGAAAGTTTGCCGTTACTTTCTTGTGACATACAGTGCCAATAAAATTCACAATTATACAGTTGATTGGTCTTCAAATTAATCTGTAATCTGCCACAAAGTCATGTATGCATGTGTCAAAGAAGTTCCCGCAACACTTCTTAGAAGAAAGTTTGCCGTTACTTTCTTGTGACATACCGTGACAATAAAATTCACAATTATACAGTTGATTGGTCTTCAAATTAATTCTCTAATCTGCTACAAAGTCGTGTATGCATGTGTCAAAGAAGTTCCCGCAACACTTCTTAGAAGAAAGTTTGCCGTTACTTTCTTGTGACATACAGTGGCAACAAAATTCACAATAATTATTATACAGTTGATTGGTCTTCAAATTAACCTGTAATGTGCTACAAACTCATGTACGCATGTGTCACAGAAGTTCCCGCAACACTTCTTAGAAGAAAGTTTGCCGTTACTTTCTTGTGACACACAGTGGCATTAAAATTCACAATTATACAGTTGATTGGTCTTCAAATTAATTCTCTAATCTGCTACAAACTCATGTACGCATGTGTCACAGAAGTTCCCGCAACACTTCTTAGAAGAAAGTTTGCCGTTACTTTCTTGTGACACACAGTGGCATTAAAATTCACAATTATACAGTTGATTGGTCTTCAAATTAATTCTCTAATCTGCTACAAAGTCATGTATGCATGTGTCACAGAAGTTCCCGCAACACTTCTTAGAAGAAAGTTTGCCGTTACTTTCTTGTGACACACAGTGGCATTAAAATTCACAATTATACAGTTGATTGGTCTTCAAATTAATTCTCTAATCTGCTACAAAGTCATGTATGCATGTGTCACAGAAGTTCCCGCAACACTTCTTAGAAGAAAGTTTGCCGTTACTTTCTTGTGACACACAGTGGCATAAAATTCACAATTATACAGTTGATTGGTCTTCAAATTAATCTGTAATCTGCTACAAACTCATGTACGCATGTGTCACAGAAGTTCCCGCAACACTTCTTAGAAGAAAGTTTGCCGTTACTTTCTTGTGACACACAGTGGCATTAAAATTCACAATTATACAGTTGATTGGTCTTCAAATTAACCTGTAATCTGCTACAAAGTCATGTACGCATGTGTCACAGAAGTTCCCGCAACACTTCTTAGAAGAAAGTTTGCCGTTACTTTCTTGTGACACACAGTGGCATTAAAATTCACAATTATACAGTTGATTGGTCTTCAAATTAATTCTCTAATCTGCTACAAAGTCATGTATGCATGTGTCACAGAAGTTCCCGCAACACTTCTTAGAAGAAAGTTTGCCGTTACTTTCTTGTGACACACAGTGGCATTAAAATTCACAATTATACAGTTGATTGGTCTTCAAATTAATTCTCTAATCTGCTACAAAGTCATGTATGCATGTGTCACAGAAGTTCCCGCAACACTTCTTAGAAGAAAGTTTGCCGTTACTTTCTTGTGACACACAGTGGCATAAAATTCACAAACATACAGTTGATTGGTCTTCAAATTAATCTGGACTCTGCTACAAACTCATGTACGCATGTGTCACAGAAGTTCCCGCAACACTTCTTGGAAGAAAGTTTGCCGTTACTTTCTTGTGACACACAGTGGCAACAAAATTCACAATTAAACAGTTGATTGGTCTTCAAATTAATTCTCTAATCTGCTACAAAGTCATGTATGCATGTGTCACAGAAGTTCCCGCAACACTTCTTGGAAGAAAGTTTGCCGTTACTTTCTTGTGACACACAGTGGCATTAAAATTCACAATTATACAGTTGATTGGTCTTCAAATTTACCAGTAATCTGCTACAATTCATGTACGCATTGTGTCACAGAAGTTCCCAACACTTCTTAGAAGAAAGTTTGCCGTTACTTTCTTGTGACATACAGTGACAATAAAATTCACAATTATAGTTGATTGGTCTTCAAATTAATCTGTAATCTGCTACAAAGTCATGTATGCATGTGTCACAGAAGTTCCCGCAACACTTCTTGGAAGAAAGTTTGCCGTTACTTTCTTGTGACATACAGTGGCAACAAAATTCACAATTATACAGTTGATTTGGTCCTCAAATTCACCAGTAATCTGCTTTTAATTCATGTACGCTTGTGTCACAGAAGTTCCCGCAACACTTCTTAGAAGAAAGTTTGCCGTTACTTTCTTGTGACACACAGTGGCATAAAAATTCACAAACATACAGTTGATTGGTCTTCAGATTAATCTGGACTCTGTTACAAACTCATGTACGCATGTGTCACAGAAGTTCCCGCAACACTTCTTGGAAGAAAGTTTGCCGTTACTTTCTTGTGACATACAGTGGCAATAAAATTCACAATCATAAAGTTGATTGGTCTTCAAATTAATTCTCTAATTTGCTACAAAGTCATTTATGCATGTGTCACAGCAGTTCCCGCAACACTTCTTGGAAGAAAGTTTGCCGTTACTTTCTTGTGACATACAGTGGCATTAAACTTCACAATCATACAGTTGATTGGTCCTCAAATTCACCAGTAATCTGCTTTTAATTCATGTACGCTTGTCACAGAAGTTCCCGCAACACTTCTTAGAAGAAAGTTTGCCGTTACTTTCTTGTGACATACAGTGGCAATAAAATTCACAATTATACAGTTGATTGGTCTTCAAATTAATCTCTAATCTGCTACAAAGTCATGTATGCATGTGTCACAGAAGTTCCCACAACACTTCTTAGAAGAAAGTTTGCCGTTACTTTCTTGTGACATACAGTGGCAATAAAATTCACAATTATACAGTTGATTGGTCTTCAAATTAATCTGTAATCTGCCACAAAGTCATGTATGCATGTGTCACAGAAGTTCCCGCAACACTTCTTAGAAGAAAGTTTGCCGTTACTTTCTTGTGACATACAGTGACAATAAAATTCACAATTATACAGTTGATTGGTCTTCAAATTAATCTGTTATCTGCTAGAAGGTAATGGACACTTGTGTCGCAGAAGTTCCTGCAACACTTCTTAGAAGAAAGTTTGCCATTACTTTCTTGTGACATACAGTGGCATAAAAATTCAAAATTATACAGTTGATTGGTCTACAAATTAAGCTGTAATCTGCTACAAGGTCATTTACATTTGTGTCACAGAAGTTCCCGAAACACTTCTTGGGAGAATTAGTTTGCCTTTACTTTCAAGTGTCATACAGTGACATTGAAATTCACAATTATACAGTACATTGGGTTGAGAATTCATCCTTAATCTGCTAAATTTGTGTCACAGAAATTCCTGCAACACATCTTAGAAAAAAAGTTTGCAACAGTTAAATGTGTCTCTGAAATTGTTTAGTTTTGTAAGATTAAGTTCAAGGAGCTGGTTATGTGGTAATAAACAGTTGTGTCTCATCATACGAGATTGTCTTCAAAACATGTTGTATTGTTCAAGGAATTCAGGTATGTTCTATGTATCATAAATTGCATTGATTCCTAATAACACATTGTATGGTTGACACAAAATGAAGACCCGGCCTTTTATTGAAAATTAATGGTCTGTTCTGAACAATTTGTTGACTCTTATTATTTTTCAAGATTCTATTTTTTTAGTCCTTTAAGCTGCAATTTCCCTATGCATGTATATTTGTTTCCCTTTGTTTAACTTATTTAATGTAATTAAATTTATGAATCAATTATATTAAAGAAAGAAATCTAACACTTTTTGGTCCGTGTCCAATGCAAGTTCAAACCCTCTAGCATGGATTTCAAGAAAATATACACCCTCGCATGGCTTGAAAATTGCTCTTGATGGAATACATTTAGCATCCTTAGTAACCACAGTCTTTCTGTAGTTATGGATGACCCCCTTAAATTATACAGTTGAGCTTAATCCCGAGTATAAAACTCACCCTTTAAAAAGCAGAGCACAGCAAAGAATGATTCTTACTACTGTTTTGACCACAAAAGGAAGCTGAACAATCTAGTGGCAGTAGGTTGTACCTCGAATTGATAGTGATCATGGCTATAATTGTGATGTGTAGTACATGCATGTGTAAAAGTGCAACTGCTAGTTATCTGGGATACATTTTAGTCACTGTGCATCTTTGTAGCCTCTCACAAATGCCTGCTCACCCAAGTGCCACTTTCCTTTCCCGTTGTTTAACATGCAACACTTCCTCAATAACAAATCTGTCACAGTATTAATATACGTCTTGTCATTCACCTAGTGATTGAAGAGGCTTTATCAAAGGCGATTCTATCAGACTTCTGCGAACAAATTCCTCGGAGAGAAAGCTTTCCAGGAGTTTCTCTCTCTCGTTTCTAAACACGCCTTTATGTGTGAGTACACATGTTGCAAACATTTAGTAGTCTCACAAGGAAATAATTATTATTATTTGTCACAAAATATGACCCAGATGTGAATGACAGTTAAAAAATATTTTTGCACAAATGGAGATTTATTCAAAATCAACCACTGCTGTGGACTATTTTCAAAAAGCCTCCTATTTCAAATTATCTTATAAAAGATTCACTTTAAGACATCCCAGTCAGAGCTAAGCTTTTAAGGAAAACTAACCTACACATTACTGGTATCTGTATGAGCCTGTTGCATTTTTTGCAACGTAAAGCTTGGTATATAAGCGGTTTTCCATATCGAGTTGGTAAATTGACAAAGATGCCACAATTCACTTCTAGGAATTCCTAGATCACAGACAACTGGAAAGGATTTAAACAAACAATTTTGAATATGGAGTACACAGTGCTTCCTGAATGCCCGCTAAAGATGTTCCACTCATGTCGTTACTTTCCAGGATCCAGAAGGTGAAATGTGATTAGCTATGCAATGGGAAAGGAATGTGGTGCTTGGGTGAGCAGGCATTTGTGGGGAGGAGGTGACATATTACTCCCCTAAAAATGACTCTGTGGAGGCTACATCTGTAGAAGCAATGAACCTTTTCTTTCTTGTTTTAGAGGTCATTGTATAGTCTGGAAGACTACAGAAGATGTGCCAGGAAGCCAGAACCAAGGTATGATGCACTTACCGGCCCAAGCATTGTAAAGAAGAAAGCAAGGTTGAGAAAAAGAAATGTGACTCCTGTTGGTCAGAAAAAAACAAGAACACATAAAAAGGTGAGCAAATAAATCATAGAGATACATATAATGAATGTAAATAAATAATTTATAATATTATTAACAACCACATGCAATAATAAAAACCATCTCTAACCTAAAACTCTAATCATTTCCTAGACTTGATTTAGGCTTAATTGTCCTAATCCCAGTGTAATAGAACGGTTTTCAATTGAGTGTAGAAAGTAATTTGTGATTGCTTTGGTTTTGCTTTCCTTCACTCTGTGATTGGTTGGAAAAACTCTCGCCACTTTCTCAACCAATGAGAATCAAACCAAAACCATTCAGACTACAAAGTCAAAGTTCATGATCATAGGAAGCTGTGCCAAACTGAGTCAGTTCAATGATATTAGTGGCTCTTATGGCAAATAACGATTGACTAGAGAAAGTTACTAAATTCAAGTATCTTGGCGTGACCATAAATCAGTATCTACAGTAACCTGGCATGATCATATTGACAAATTACAACGTTAATTATATAGCTGGTAGTTAATTCGATATTGTCCGCATAGCTATTATCCTGTAATTTTCAAAAACTTCCCAATTAAAGATTAATTTGGATAGTTTTAGATAGGACTTTCCTATTGAAAATGGCAAACTGTCCAATTTAAGAAAAATAGGACAGCTTGTATGAGCCAATCAAATCCAAGAAAATACAATAGGTAATGGAAAGTAGCCTATCAGCTTAAAGCATTGCATCAGTGCGGTAAACAGGACGTCGTGTTGCTGTGTCTCTTGTTGTTGAACAATGGCCGAATTAAACAACGCAGATTTGCCAAACTTTTGTATTTCTCATGACCTTTTAAGCGATAACATCGCAAATGAAAGATTTCCTATGCTGTAAGAAGACCTTGCTAATCTGAGAGGCAAAAACCAAAACCAAAACTAAAACACCTCCAAAAGTACAAAAACTTGGCTGAACGTTTAGTGGAAAGTACAGCGTAACGAAAGAAGAAAGTTTGAAGACATCCCTCGCAATGAGATAGATGGAACTCTTTGCCGTTTCTTTGCGGAAATTAGAAAAAAAGACGGGGACGAATATGAACCAGAAAGCATGGCTGTTATGCAGTGCTCACTGGACCGTCATTTGAAGAACTGTGGCAGAAATTACAGTATTTTGCGAGATCGTGAATTTGCACAATCAAGACAACAACTTGAAGCGAAAGCAAGAGAATTACGAGCGCAGGGTTACGGAAAGCGAAAAAATGCCTCTCATGGTTTCAGTGAAGTGAATAAAGCAGCCAAGATGGTCCTGGATAGGGCTCCACATTCTTCCTCAACTGAAGCACTTTCAGATCTGAACTGGATGAATCAATCAGCCAGAAGACAAATGCAATGCTGTCTTTTTTATTTATAACTTAATAAATGATAAAGACAGGACTTAACCATGTGATTACTCGCGGTTTAGACTACCACAGTCATAACACCCGTTCAAAGGACACCATTCGAATAATTAAATCAAGTAGTAACTGGGGTTTGCTCAGATAATTAAACAGTGCTTTTTCTGATTGGAATACCCTGCCTTTGGATATAAACAAGTTACCACCTAATTCTTTTAGAAGCATTTCCATTTTACTTACAATTTTACTAATACTTATTTAGATATCAAACGTCTCTTAATTTATTTCCTTTATCACAGCTTCTTCATACCTTCAGTTTAGTAGTTTCTATGGTTAAGTTTTTCTGGGACTGCCTGGTTGTACCGGTAATTACTTTTCAAACTTTTTTAATGTCATTTTATTTTAGTTAGTGAGGACCTCCCTGAAAACCATGTAATGCGACAGGAGCTTCCTCTATAAAGATTATTTATTATGATTACTTGCTCACACGCGTTTTCCCACACTTGGCGCTGGCTGCATGTAAATACTTTGAACGCTGATTGGTTCTTTTTAATGTATACGTCTGTTGTGATTGGTCAGAGTAATTGCTCTGGTTTTGGTTTACGACACTCATAGAAAATTGAAAACTGCTCTAAGCCCTGAATTACCATGATAGTGCTGATAACAATAAAAAGAAGCACTTTTTCGTTTTTTTAGCATAATAAACGTACATCTAAGAAGATGCACTGTGGAGAAGGACAAATTTCAACTGAATTTAACAGTCGAGACTTCTACTTCATGTCTGAGCTTGATGATGACAGGTGAGTGACCCAAGTCACAGTTAAGTCCATCTTTTTGCACCAGCAAGCATAGGAACAATTTGTACACGAGGTAACTAAAGGTACACCAAGTTGCAATATATTTCAAGAATGAGCAATAAATATTTTGTTTCCTCCTGTGTCAGTAACTGGAGAATAGAATTGATGCCAAGGCAATTCATTGTTTAAAAGAAGCTCCAAAATGTAACAGTCATATCTCCTTTAGGAATTTATGAATGCGCTATATTGTATTGATTGACATTTTTCAGAATTTACTACATCAAGAATGTTGAAAATAGTTGATCACTTTTGCTTTGGATAAACAAAGCCACGCAATACCACTCTTTACCATCTGATACTATAATGATAGTATCAAATGAATTCTCAATCATTAGTGAACAAGTTATGATCAGTTGACTACTATAACAGGTTACCATAGTAGTGGTATAACCTGTTAAAAACATGCACCTCTAATTTTAGCTTTGAGTGGGTATAACTAAAAAAACAAGCTCGGTGAGCCCCATTTATTATTACTGAACTGTAACTGGTATTCTGAGGTGCCACTTTTTGCAAATTAAAGCTTAGAAAAAAATTATAAGAGGGGATTCAGAGCCACCATAAATTTTTGGTAAGTTTAAGGTGGCACTAAACCACTGCTACAATTTTTTCAAAACTTGCCATTATTATAGTATCAATGGATAAAGAGTGGTAGTAGTGATCCATCAAACTGTAATTATGGGCTAGAAAATGCTGCAAAACAGATTTGAGCCACCTAATTCACAAACTGTTTGTTCATCTTTGTCAGTTATTTAGCAGCCTGATTTAGGCTGTGAGAAAACTCGCCATTTCATAGACTGTGAAATGGAGAGCTTGCTCACAGGCTGTCAAATATCTGAGAGCATCTTGTGTTTTTATGAAAAATGTAAGTATTGTTTTAGTTATTTTATTGGAATGTTTGCTTTTTGAGTGACCCTTCCATAAAAGAAATACATGTATTGGCAAACTATGGAATTAATCGTGATTGTTAAATATTTTCTCTTTTACAGCTTAATTGTGTTGCTGTATTATGACCAAAGAAGCTTGGTTCTCCTTCTGCCATCCACTAGTACCATAAATGAGCTTAAGCATAAGCTAACAGATGTGACGCAAATACCTGTACAGAATCAAAGGATTTTTTATTGCAATACTCAGGCATGTAACTCTAACTTGGCTTTGGTAAGGTTGGTTGCATAACTGAACTTTTCAAGGCCATTGCACCCCATGACTGTTTGCAAAATAACAATGTACTAGTAGATTTTATGATTATTATCTGTCCCTAACAGATGGGGTGTCTTAATAATTACATGTAATGAAATTAGCCAGCCCTGATAGTTAACTCAAACCCCTGCTAACTTGAAATATGTTTAAGAATAATTGGAGTTCTATTATAAAAACCTCACAAATCAATGTAGTTCCGTTTAGCTTGTATTTCAAGTCTCAGTACTGAAGCCTCGTTTTTTTGTGATTACAATTTGAATTTTAATCGCTACTTATACACTGTATAACTTATGGATTACCTGTCTGGGAGCCAGGCCTTTTAAGTGCCTATGCAATAAAAATAACTGAAACTTATTTGAAAAACCTTTTGAAGACAAGAAGAATAGTGTTTTCTTTTTTGAAATGTTCCCTCTGGGTCTGAAGACACTTAACTTTTTGTGCAAAAAGTGATGATGTGATCAGTGGTTCTGAAGGCAGACTAACTAATAATAATAATATAGAATATCTCACGAACCATTGAAGTGGTGCTCTTCAAACTTGGCACTAACAATGTACATCAGACTTGTAAGGCAAAAATAATTTTTATGACACCCATTGTAATCAATTAAATCCTACAGTGTAACAGACCGGCCCACCAAGACTAGCATTGGCTACATGCGGGCCAGTCCAAAACATCGTAGAAATAAAGAAAATTTGTTGTTGACTGAGAATATAAATGGAAATCATGGCTGCTGTAAATATCTCCTCAGGTGT
Source organism: Pachyseris speciosa (assembly GCA_016490735.1). NCBI lineage: Eukaryota > Metazoa > Cnidaria > Anthozoa > Scleractinia > Pachyseridae > Pachyseris > Pachyseris speciosa. The sequence continues at coordinate 201,201 of JAEMWC010000350.1, forward strand.
TAATTTCAATTGTTAATTTGCTTTAAGGTAACAAACGCACAGAAACTGGCCAAGTTCAAGTGTTCAACTGTATGTCTGGCCTTAGTGGAAGGACCTGTTTGTGGAGGAGGTAATGAAAGAACACAATTATTGTGTTCTGAAGTGAATTACAGAATTTTATGTCTTAACAAACTTTTCATGCTGAGCAAAATTGGTGCAAAGTACCTAGTAAGGTTTACTTACATGTATCTTAAATGTAATTCCCAATCATTAAATTTTATCAAATCATACTTTAGATTATATGATCTGCATTAAAAACCAGTTAGACTACAGTGAGAATGAGAGCACTTCTTATTAAACTAATACATATATTTTTTCTTGTCTTAATTAAGGACCAAAACAAGAATTTCCAGATATCCATCCACAGCAAGTATTTAAGTGGCTTGATGATACCTATGAAGCATCTTTTAATAAGGGTGATGGAGTCATTAAAACAGATCTTTTTTGAAAAAGCAGCCAAACACTTCAATGTTGAAAAGACCACCTTAAACCAGAGAACCTTCTTTGAATGCCTTGGTCGTCACATCTTTGGAAAACAACCGCCATTTAAAAATGTGAAGCTGACAAGAGGCAAGAAACAAATAATTATAAGGGATCAAACAGAGACGTCAACCAAGTACATGTAATGATTCACCACAGAAACAATGCCAGACACCAGAAAGGAAAGATGAAGAAACTAAAACAATCCCTAAGCCAGATCAATATCCCGATTCTCCACAGACACCACATGTGCACCAGACACCAGAAATGAAAGATGAAGAAACTGAAACAATCCCTCAGTCAGATCAATATCCCGATTCTCCACAGACACCACATGTGCACCAGACACCAGAAATGAAAGATGAAGAAACTGAAACAATCCCTCAGTCAGATCAATATCCTGATTCTCCACAGACACCACATGTGCACCAAACACCAGAAAGGAAAGATGAAGAAACTGAAACAATCCCTCAGCCAAATCAATATCCCGATTCTCCACAGACACCACATGTGCACCAGACACCAGAAATGAAAGATGAAGAAACTGAAACAATCCCTCAGTCAGATCAATATCCTGATTCTCCACAGACACCACATGTGCACCAAACACCAGAAAGGAAAGATGAAGAAACTGAAACAATCCCTCAGCCAGATCAATATCCTGATTCTCCACAGACACCACATGTGCACCAGACACCAGAAATGAAAGATGAAGAAACTGAAACAATCCCTCAGTCAGATCAATATCCTGATTCTCCACAGACACCACATGTGCACCAGACACCAGAAAGGAAAGATGAAGAAACTGAAACAATCCCTCAGTCAGATCAATATCCTGATTCTCCACAGACACCACATGTGCACCAGACACCAGAAATGAAAGATGAAGAAACTGAAACAATCCCTCAGTCAGATCAATATCCTGATTCTCCACAGACACCACATGTGCACCAGACACCAGAAAGGAAAGATGAAGAAACTGAAATAATCCCTCAGTCAGATCAATATCCTGATTCTCCACAGACACCACATGTGCACCAGACACCAGAAATGAAAGATGAAGAAACTGAAACAATCCCTCAGTCAGATCAATATCCTGATTCTCCACAGACACCACATGTGCACCAGACACCAGAAAGGAAAGATGAAGAAACTGAAACAATCCCTCAGTCAGATCAATATCCTGATTCTCCACAGACACCACATGTGCACCAAACACCAGAAAGGAAAGATGAAGAAACTGAAACAATCCCTCAGTCAGATCAATATCCTGATTCTCCACAGACACCACATGTGCACCAGACACCAGAAATGAAAGATGAAGAAACTGAAACAATCTCTCAGCCAGTTCCTGACATCCAGCCACAAGATAATACCTTAGAGCAGCCTGAGTATATGTCAATAGAGATGGAAGGATCTATTTACATTCCTCCTACCTTTGAATCTTACTCCAACAAAAAATTCCTAGCCTCAAGGAGTTGGACAAACTTTGCTGTAAAAGATATAGGACCAGAGGAGCTTGGTGTGTCCAACTTAAAGACGCATATCGAGGAGTTGTTCCCTTTTCCATCGGCACAACAGAGCAGTGAAGAAAGGTTAAAGATATACCAGGAATCAACACATGGTGCCAGCCACTCAAGTAATTGTGTGAGAGCCTTTTTAAGCAAAGCCTTCCCACCTCTTGTGGTCTGCAGAAATGCTGCTGATGAGTTAAGAAGTCTCACCTTCATCAACGATGTAATGCCACAGTTTACTGCTCTATGTTACAGTTCACCAAGAAACAGAACAAGAGTCTCCATAAAATGTGTCACATGTCCTTATTACGAAGAACTGTGTGTGAAGCGAGGCATGTACAAACCCCAATTTCAAATGCAGTGGCTCTTTCCACCAAGGCCTCCATGCAAGTTTCCATTATCCTGGTCAGCAATGTTGTGCCATTTCTCTAACAGCACTTCTTTACAGTACAGTTAAGGCAGTTGATTGCTGGAAGGAGAATGATTTGGACTCTGTCTTGCTTTTGGGAGACAAAGTTCATTTCAACCAACTTTGTTTTCTGAGAAGAGACCCTGACCTATACGATCAAAAGTTAGCACTTGATGAGCTACCAGCCCAGCTAGTTATGACTCACTCAGTACAAGTTCCTCTGTGACTTCAGTGAAATTATGGCTGGCACCATCTTTCAGGAAAATGAAGAAGATGAATTTTCAACTCTAGACAATGCATTCAAGAAGTGTGAAGAACAGAATGCTCTTGGTACCATCATACGAGTTCTTGACTATTGTGTGGCTTGCATTCACTGTTACTCTTTGTGGTATTTGGTAGATTCACATGCAAGGAGTTCCAGTGGAATGCCAGATGAGAATGGAACAGCTGTTGTGCTACACTTTCATTCTGTCTCAGAACTTGTTCACCAAATAAGAATTTTTGTGCAGACTGCTACTGCTTCAAGAGACCTTGATATAACTGATTTAACATTTGAGGCATTAGTTGTGAACACAAGAAGAGAACTTGCCAGAAGAGAGGTTGGTCGAAAGCATAGTGATGTTGCAATTTTACCTCCTACAAAACTGTTTTCTAAGGTCTACGTACATGGAACAATAGAAATATACAACAACAGCATTGGCCGTCTGGAAAAAGGAAAGGAAATGGATGACAACCTAGTTGACTTCTTTTTCTTGCACACAATTAACACTGTACTTAAGAAAGATCAACAAGAGAGCATTTACATCTTCAACTCCTGCTTTTACTCAAAGATCATGGCTCAGTTTAACCCACATGCTACAAGGAACTGGACAAAAAATGTTGATCTTTTTACTAAGAATGTCATTGTGGTACCTGAGTCTGTACCAACTCTCACTGGCTTTTAGTTTTAATCAAAGTAGGCATACCCAAAATGTCAGTGATGTTACTGGACTCCAATACGCCAGAACCTGGAAAAGCAAAACTGTCCCCATACCACAGTATAGAGAGAAAGATCAAGCGCTACTTGGAGGATGAATGGTTAGCCAAGAAGCCAACAAATGCACGGAAAATCAGATTGGAATTCCAGGTCACATGCCCAGCTGTGCCCCAGCAACCCAATCCATATGATTGTGGGGTGTACACAATGAAATCATTTGAACAGTTCATAAAATCATATCCCATCAAGTCATGGGATAACTGGAGACCTGAGTATGATCAAGATGATGTATCCTTATTAAGAAGAGAAATTCAAGTTTTGCTGCAACAACTTGCTTTTTCTAATGGCTCAAGTTAAACTAAAAGGTAGATTGCAATATTGTGATTGGTTCACAAAATTCCTATTAATTTCCTCCATCAATTTAATTGCCCAGTGTTTTTGGCCAGGCTGTGTTCCAACAGTTCATCAAGCCAATCACATTCCAAGTTGTATGTTAAATCGATTCAGTTAATCATAATAATTATGTAAAGTCAATTGGTTTCACTCACCATATACCAGGGGCACCCAACAACAAGTTTCGGTGGATATTTGTTCGATGAAGGGTAATTCGCCTTGGGCTTTCGGCGTCGATTAAAGAATGCACTCGGATTTTTGTAACTAAACCGTGGTCTAAAAGATTTGTAATTAGGAAATCATAGCCCCTGAGGTTTTCAAAAAGGTTGTAATTGCTGTTTTTGGCAGTCAAAAACGTCTGCTAGCATTTTCAAAAAGAAAAATTAATAGTTCCCTAGAAAGTTCGTGGAAAGTTCATTCCAGCTTGCATTTTCTCAAAGGAAGATTTTGTTCCCTAAGATTTTCAGGCAATTAAAAGCTCAGCTAGGGAATCCAAACAGATGAATTTCTTCTAGCTTATGAAAACATCACTTTACACAGACTTCAAACACCATAAGGTTCTTAAAAATGCCTTTCTACAGCTTTTGGTTGATTTGGCTGGTTGGGTGCCCCTGATATACACTGTAGCAGCAGTGAAGAGATCCTCATTTAAACAGTGATTTCTGCAAGATAATTTACTTCCCTTCAAAAATATTAACAGTACACTGTATTTAAGGCTACAACAGGAAACTGAATGTAATAATCATAATTATCTAAACAAGAACATTGTAAGCAAAGTGGTATCAAGTTACAAGCCATAATTTAAGGGCCTATAAAACCTTTTTCCAAAATGGCCGCCATTTTAGTAGCCTTTTGTTTGCTTGTTTGCTTGCAAATTAGCCCTTGTTGTCTCATTCAAGGTAAAATATTCTTTCAAATTCTGATTTTAAGAACCAGACAACAAGGGTTAATTTGCAAGTAAACAAAACAAGGACACAATTTTAGGTAATTTCATGACATGCAAAATGTCCATACCCTAGAATGAATCACAACCACTTGAAACTGTTTAACAACATAGATGGAATACAACAAAGCCAAAAAGGTGCATGGATGGGAACAAAAGGGAGAGCATTGAAACAGAAATTGGCCCAATTTCAATATTTGCCTGCATGGTGGTCATTTTTGCTCAGAATCACTTTGCAAGCCAAGGAAACAGTATTCTATCCTTAAAAGAATTCTTCATTATCATTTTTTAATTCAACAATACAGTGAAACACAAAATCCTACAATATAGTTCCATGAATTATTATTATTTCTAACAATTACAACGAATGAAATATTGCCGAATCTGAACACAAGCAAAGGACTGGTTATCTAAAAACAAACTTAAACTTCTACCATGGTTCCAAGTACATGTTGACAAATATTTTTTTGGTCTTGCCCTCTCGACACTTGTAGGATTGGCCCAAATGCAAATCACTTGGATAGTGTTTTTTTCTAAGCATAGGTTAGAATCTCTGAAACTGGCCCTAAATAACATAAAGGCAGAAATCCAATATTTTGCTAATGATTGCTTGTAAATGAATACCACTTAGGTTACAAAGTTACAGTGAAAGCCCTTTGAAATCAAGTGACCAGAAGTGCGCTTTAACAGAAAAATAAAAAATTCCGAGTGCCATATAATAAAATACTTACTAACCTAGCTTGCTTGAGCCCTACTGGGGAATATTGGCCCTTGGTCGTTTTGTATGTTTTTCCATACTACCCTGACGTCGGTCCAACATACCCCAGTACAGCCCTCACGCTCGGTTAGCAAGAGGTTAATAATTTGTTCCAACATCAACAACTAATTATGGTGACCTTGATTCTTTATACCGAATGCTGCAAGGAATTCAATTTACTAAGTCCAGGTATCAAGGTAGTGGCGATTTGTTTTAAAAATAATTTGAATAAGTTAACTAGCTTTAATAATAAAGTTCCTGTTTCCTTTTCACTATTCAGTTTAATAGCATATAAAAGAGTCATAAAAAAGCCCCTACATGTACTTTCGCTGATGTAGTCTATGTTCTATTTTTGCGCATAGTGCAATCGACACTACGGTCAGAGCAGGTGGAGAGTTGATCATCAACACTTCCGGAAATATCAACATCAGGGGTTTTTGTTGTCATTGTTGTTTTTTGGCACTGTCTTGCATGTGTGAAACAAACAAAAAGGTGTCAAATACCTACCAGACTTAAGACATAAGTACAATTCTGACATGCAATCTGTAACCTGCAACTTACACCTTCCACTTTGCAAATATAAAGGGCAGAAGGGACTGAAACCAATATTTGTAATCATTATAGAGAATCCCCGCTGATAAGTATTCATTATTTTGCAGTAAAAAGAGTAAAAATTATATCATTTGATAATTTTTAAAAGATAGGTAAGCTTAAGACTTAGGCCCGGTTCAGATAGGCCCACCTAACTTAATTAATCCTGGCTGAATTGATTCAGAAGCCGAACACGAAGTACACATGTCACGTTCGTTGAGTTAGGCGCGCCAAACCGCCATTTTTTTTTCTGCAACACTCTTGTACATGCTCTCGTGTAAAAACAGCATGAAAAATAAATTAAAATGATTCATGCATTTGATTCGGCTCATGTGAAGTACGGCGTCTGAATCAAAGCCGGTCTACAGCCGTTCTTCCCGGCTGAGCCAGGCGGGATTAATTGCTCAGCCGATCTAAATTAAATCAGCCGTTCCGAACTGATTCAGAAGCCGTACTTCACATGAACGTAATTCGTTGAATTCGATTCGGCTAGGCTGAAGTACGGCGTCTGTACCGGGCCTTATTAAGAGTAAGCTAATTGAGTACCTTTTGTCGTCCGGCTGATCCAACCAAATTGAAAGTTTGTGATTAAAAGATGGCGCCCATATGTTTTTTGGCTCTTTTGGTCGTGTAAGAAGCACGGAAAGTCCCAGCACCCGAGGAGTGACGCGGAACAGTATTTTCCTGGCCTTGGTTGTTCAAAATCCTCCGGATAAATCACTCTTCAGTGGACAAGTACCATCAGAACCAATTGAGTTATCCACTGGAGAGTGATTTATCCAGTGCATAGCCCTATCCACCCTTCGAACAATTGGGGCCTGTAGAGGGGTGGAGGGGGGGGGGGGGGGTGATGAGAAATTTTCCTCTGCAAACAATCAACAATTATTGGACGAGGTTGAGTAAAATATCGCGATTTGTCAGTGGTGAGGAGATAAAATAAGTTATCTGCGAGACACTGACTAATCACGATATTATGCGATAACCGTGTTCAATAATTGTTTTACCATTCGTTCACCGAGTGCGTCTCTGCAATCATTTTTTTAACCAAAATCAAACACATTTTTTTACCCGTATCACGTTTGCAAACAAGTTTTTTTCAATATTTCTCATCCCCCTGCTATAAGCTCCCCCCCCCACCGCACACACACACACACACACACACACACACACACACACACACACACACACACACACATACACACACTTATAAGTGAAAGTAATAAGCAAAGGACCGCCAACGATAATGCTGTAAGTTAACGTAGGATCTACAAGAGATCTAATCAGCCAAGCCATCCTGGTTATAGGCCCATCCACCTCTAAACAAAAAAATACATCTGATTATAAGCCCTCCCCCCAGATACAAATCCCCCTCTAGTGACTGTTCAGTGTTTGTATTGAAATGAATTTGATATAAAAAATCAGTTCATGAACAACGTATTCATCAACACTACTGTATTTCATTTCGAAACGGTTTTTTATTCCACTTATAAAAATTCAAGGTCTTATATGCGGAAGTTTACTGTGTGCTAGGTAGAGAGAGATCCAGTATAAACAAAGGATAAAAGACTTGCGGGTCTGAAAACGATCAGTCGCGAGTCAAAGCACTCGCAGTCTTCAGAGCAAGCGGCCCTTCGTATTTGTCTGCAAAAGTTACGATACTTTCTCGCTGAATTGCGTTCCAAATGTCAGTAGCCTCTTTATGAGGTCCCTTCTGCTAGGACATCAAACGCTTTATAGACACGGAGAGACATTATCGACCTCGTTTGGGTCGTTAAACACCTGAGCCAGCAAAAAATTACAAACATGCGAGCGTTAGATCTCTGTATATTTGCTAGATTGTACATGTTTGACGACACAAACGAGTCGGCTGTTTACACTGCACTGCAACATAAGCTCTCAGCTATGTCTCATGAACTGCCCACTTATATGAAACAGCTAATAAATAATGCTTCGAATGTGGCCTTGTGTGCTGTAGTTGTTCTGGATTCACGGTAGGCGGGGAGAAATTGAGGCAACAGAAGCAATTTTCAAGATATTATTAAGTGACGAATGTCGACATAAAAAGTAACAAAAATTTCGCTCTGTCTGGTACCCCCTCTTCTGTCTTCTCCCCTGTTTCTGAAGTGTCTTACTCCAACTCGCGCCTATTGAAAAACCTCTTTTCACCTATTGCGGCCAACAATAAGAAATATCTCCATGTTTTGTATGACAATTTGACGCTCCTCTTCACCTTAAATTACCCCCACTTCATGACACTTACCACGCTATTAAAGTTAAACAATTTTTTGAGTGCGATAAAGAAGCTCAATTCCCAATCCTGTCGATGACGCTTTTACGGCCAGAAAAAATAGAGATTATAGCAATCTTGTACCCAGAGTCTCAGGTTTTTTGGTCAACGGCTGGTTACGTGATCGAGTGTACCCCCATTATGCCTGACCGCATAAATTTCCAACCAGACCGAAGCGTCTACGTTTCGACCGAAATTTCAATTACTTCTCAGTAAATTCCAATTTATCTGCTTGTAAAGCGCATTTGATCATATACACATGGAAAATGCGCTATATAAGTTCTAAATCATTATTATTATTAAATTATTATTAATTATTAAAGTGGGACTGGAAACGAGGGTTTTTGAAAATGGAACAGCAATTTTGAGGTGGACCACTTTGACCGGAAAATTTCCAACCGGACCGAACCGTTCCAGACCGAAATTTCTGGCATAATGTGAAACACGCACCCATGGTAAAATAATTTGGGAATTTTGCCTCTTAGTGGGGAAATGGAGAGGCAAGTCGAGGGCAGACTGGGTAGAGGATTGGGCGACAGGAGATACGTTAACAGTGTCAAAAATTAAAAGAAGGAGACAGAAATCCTAAATAATCATGAATGGCTTCTTAGGCAGGCATAAGATATGCATAAGAATCACATGTCGTTGGTTACTCCCACACTCTTACAATATAATGCTATGGTTACTATACCCGGCGAATCTTTGAAAACAAAACTGGCAAATAATAGAATACTCGCCCTCCTGTGCCTCCCTTAAAGATTCGTCTCAAGAGAGAGAGAGAGAGAGAGAGAGAGAGAGAGAGAGAGAGAGAGAGAGAGAGAGAGAGAGAGAGAGAGAGAGAGAGAGAGAGAGAGAGAGCAGCCTGGAAACGAGGTTGGTTTCGCCCTCAGCCTGACGTCGATCTCTAATGCTCGTCGACTTTCTGGACTTTGTAAGCCCACGGAAATCATGGCAATTGTGAAAGACAATTTTTCAGAGAGGTTGTTACCGAAAATTTTAGGTCGGGCTCTTTCACTTTTTCCGAAATATATGAAACTCTTACTCAGCCTTCAAAGTCTCGAAAATAATAGGCGCTACTGACCAGCTGACTGACTACTTCCGAAACATTTTCTTGTTTTCTTGGGGCATGATCCGAAAATCCAAGGCCATCCAAGGCGGATATTCGAAACTTCTAGCCCACCTTTCTTCCGAACAGATATTTACCGAAATCACTCGTTGGGTGCCCCTGAAGTAAGGCTTATTATATAATGCTCTACCTTTCTGTGCCTCTCTTTTTGAGTTCATGTTATCTCTCTCAAGAATAGTTCTGAGGCCATAGATTATCTCTCAGAAAAAAAGGGAGTTATCTGTTTGATTCAAGTAAAGGGTACTAAATTGTTAAAAAAAATTTCTAGAAAGCCCAGAAAAAGGTACAAAAATACTGTCCGAATATAATGACTTTTGCGCCACGCTGTTTATAGTTTCCTGATCTGGGAAGGTAAAAAGAAAAAATATAGCTGCAGGACGACTCTTGCATTTTTTCTAAACGATGTTGTTGTTTGTAAGCCAATTAAAGGTAACTCATAAATGGAACCGCTAAGAGGTGAATTAAACAATACCGAATCTTACTAATTTCAAAGAAACTTTTAACCTATAATGGCGACTTTGACAATTGATTTTCTCTTGTGAATAAGGTGAAGTGTCATGGCTTTTCATTAAAATAGCAAAGGACTGCATTTATCACAGATCTGAGACTCGTTCATGTGTGCCATTGTTAGAGTATAGATTAATTAGTTGAATAACATAAAATTACGTTCCCTTCCGTATACTAAAACTACTCACAATGCAAATGATCGAGAGTGACCACAAATAACGACGACTAGTGCCGTGCTAGTGTCTACTGGTGCCACGGGTGACGACAAGGACTCGATAAACGACATAACTTACTGTTCTGTAAAGCTTTTGAGTTTGGCTAACAAAAACAGGTTCAAACAAGATGTAATTGGTTTAAAGTAAGTTCTCTTTACAGCCTTCGACGGAAGGGGAAGAAAGGGGAGGTATGGTGAGTGCAGGAACGTTATTGTCGGAAGAAAATAAGTGTCTGTGTTTTGGGATGGGTATAGAATGTATTTTTAAATTGGGGTCTTTTATAGAGATAATTTTGACTTGTTCAAAGTTTTTCCAAAGTGTCAGCCAGCCTCCAAATGTACAGTGACTTCGACCAGGTTTGAAATTAAATTTTTACCTCATATTAAATCTAAAATATTGCGATTGTCTTGTAGTAAAGTTTTTACGCTAAAAAATATTAGGCGAAAACACGCCCTCTTAAATTTATAGGCAAGTCTGCAAAACATTACACGAGCAACAGTAAATGGGGGAAGCAATATAATAACACCAGTGCACATTTATTTCGTCCTTTTTTAAAAAGCAGAATTTTTCGGAAACTGTTAAAAGAAAGGATTCTGTAATACAGATCACACAGCAAATTCATTCAGACGGAAATAGAATTTTAAGACTATGTTTTGACAATTTGATAACTTGGCGTTTCATTGCGCGAGATTCTTAAATTGCCCTCAACATCTCATACGTCTGCCGTTCAAGAACCTTTCCGCCATCAATAAATAGGCCCTTAAAATGCATGAAGTTCATACTGTCTCCAGTTTTAAAACTGGTGCCAAAAACGTACTTTTGGCATGTTATGTAGTGGAACAAAATGTCTTCATTTACTTTTCTTTTAAATACTTCAGATAAATTGATCCCACCCTCTTGAAAGTTGGCATTAAATGATTATAAACTAAAAGTTGTATTTCATATTATGCTCAAGCTTACCGGCAAGCAAATGCAGAATTGACAAAATTACAACAGATATTAGTCTCATAGAATGTTGTCGCCTTAAACGTCAATATGGATAGCTTGTATTGCGCTCGTTCCGAAAAAAACAAGTGGAGATATTTCGTGCAACACTAGATTTAAACTCCGCAGCTAAATTTTCACACTACACAGTATGAGAAACATGGATACAAACCTCCACCAACGAAGACTCCATTCGTCATCACCATTAAGACTCCTATGATAAGCCAACCAGCCATTTTCTAAAAATTGAAATAAAAAAAATAATAATTGAATAAGGTAAAATTGTTTTACTCAAATCTATGCAGAAAATGAAGCCTACTCGATTTCACTTTTTTAACTTCAATGATATAAGAAGGTCAATGACAGTCAATTTTTTAAGCCTTGAAAATTATGTTTTAGCAGTACAGACTTAATTTTGCTCTCAGAAGAGCTCCTTTGGGGAAAGTTCATCGGACTTTAAATTTAAGGAGTATCATTGTTTAAAAAACAAAAATAAAGACGTTTCTTTATCTTGCGGAAAAACCCAATTACAAGATTGAATGTTATTTACAATATAGCAGTTTTCGGAACTTTCAAACAGCATTCTGTTGTTGAGTTTTACACAGGGAGCGTCGGGACTAAACAGATTCACTCTATAACCTAAACTGACAAAGCAATTTTCATTAATAAAACACTAGACTTGACCAAGTCGGCTATAAATGAAGGCAGACCTTAATGAAATCCTGTCTAAGTAAAACATGTCTATTTTTTGTTACTCTTACAGCAAACGATAGCAACCAAGGGTATTTTTACTAAGACAGTGATTTTCAGAGGGGCTAGTTTTCGCTTTAACAACCTGATTGTCCACGAGAATAATTCTTTCAGTAATGTTTATAGTCCACAGTGCGTCAGCATAAGCAGTGTTATTACGTTAAGCTGCCGAGCTGCAAAAGAAAAAAAAAATAACAAAGAGAGATCTTTTGGCGCCAAGGCAGCTGGTGTCTATGATATGTACTCGTTAAGCAGGTGAAAACTCAAACTAAATCACCTTAAGCTGAATTCAGTAAGGGGAACTACAACATTAAACTTCTCCCTGGAATCTTAAGGGGTAGTGCGTAGTTCTTTTTCTAAAAAGGCACTGAATTTCAAGTGTCGTTAAAATGTAGGAAGGTAATTAATTGGATGATTTTGGCTCAAGTTTGTTTTGAAAAACAACACCATGTACTCTGAACAATCACAGCCTGAGGAAAAATTTTAGGCAATTACGTTTAATTTTCCGTTTCAAATTTTGCAGAACGTAAAGAACGTAAGCTTTGGTTTTTGTTTTGGTGTGTCTAGTTTTCTATGTTTGCTTGTTTTTTCGTTCTTTGTTTGTTTTGTTTTGTTTTGTTTTGTTTTTTTCTTTTTCGAATTCGTCTTGTCGAAGCTGCAATATCAGCCTCTCATAAACTTCTCACATTTGTATCTATAAAAATTGGCAGCTACTTCAGATAATCATAATATTACTCCTGTTTACACAATACTTAATGCCCTCAGCTAATTCAGCTAATTTCTATCTTAAATTGGAATCGTTCCTGTAGATTGCAGCATTATGGAGTGGGACGGATTAATTATGGATGTGGTTAAATATTTAAGGGTTCTTTTGAGAAGAAATGCTAAATCTATGATCGAATGTTCAAAGAATGGCAGGGAAAAAAAATGAAAATTCCTGCACTGTAAAAAGCATCCCTTGGCGTTGAACTATCATTGAAGAGCAATATGAGCTTTATGTTCGGCAGCGTTTCCCGCAAAGTTGCCACATTAATTAATTAACGAAATGAAGAACTCCCCTTGACCATGCTTGGTATTCAAAAACACCCTACGAATTGACATTTTAAGAAAACCACAACAGTCGGCAAGTAGACTGCATCCCGTTGTCTATCCTGAGATAACGTACCAGAGAAAGGCACACGATTTTTTTGGTGTATCGTATACTCACGTGTGTGGTGTGAGTGATGGAAAGAAAATTTCCTATCCCACTTATACATGGAAGTGCTTCTTATAAAACTTCAAAAAATTCAAGTCAAAAGTCAAAAATTGAGATTATCAGTTACGTAAATGCATTTTTTTGGTTTAGTTTTCATTTTTTAAAGAAGAACAGCGAAAACGGAGTAAGAGAAAGAAACACTGATAATTAAATCAAAACTCCAGCGAGCTTCGTAATAGGCAATCTCTAAAAGTATAAACATGCTAAGTCTTTAATTAGAATTTACGCTATTTGGCTCTAATAAGACAAAAGTCATTTAGTTTTCAATCTCGACTACAGCCATAATATTTCATACATTGTTTTCATCTATTGAAAATGATATATAAACTGGGCCTTTAAGTAGAACGGTTCCGTTTAACATTAAATTCCGTACAAAGAAAAAAAAAACAACAACATTAACTCTCCTGGTGTGATGCCGAGAATTTATCAACTGGAACCAGAATATTTTCCTTCGTGTCATAGAGTATCGAAATTACTCATTTACAATATCAGATACCTCAATACGGTGTATTTAGACTATCTGGCCTTTCATCAATAAGGAACGTTAGAAAGACATTCAAGATATAATAATTAAAGAAAGTGCATGGCCCGATCTTTCCCACTGGAGCCTTTCAGACTTGTTTTATCGAAACGAAGCTACGCGCTTTTAACGTAATATCTTATTAGGCAACCATGTTGCATATTTTACAGTTACCTTGTTGAAAAATTAACGAAAAGGAAAATTCCACAGAAGCAAAAACTCTTTAGAATCAAAGACAACTTTCGCAAGTTACTTTTCAGTCTTCTTATACTGTATGTAAGGATCTGTCATGGCCTATACTTAATAATGGATATCCATCGTGCAGTGTTTTAGTGAAAAGAAAAAAAAAAACAAAACAAAACAAAAAAACAAACAAATAAACAAACAAAAACAAAAACAAAAAAACACACGCCAAAACAGACTAATCCCGAATTTGCTTGATTTTCCCCCGCTAATTTCTAAGAGAATGGCAATTCTATCTAGGAGAAAAGCACGATTATATCCACAAAACGCTGAAATGCCAAGACCGTAGACAGAAGACTAGGTAACACAGTAAACTGCCGCAATTAGGACTGGAACATATTTTTTTGTGTGTTTCCAAGAACGAAAAGGATATGGAGCCCAAGTCCATAATTCAATAAGATAAATACTTCCCTATCACTGATAGCGCTCCAAAAAAGGACGAATAGTTCGAGTTTTTTTCTCTTTTGGTGAGCTTGATAAATTTGCATGGCATTTCAATAACGTCGATTTTTTGTTTTTGTTTGTTTGTTTGTTTTTCCCTAGCACCATACCTATAGAAACCCGTCAAGTGCTTTTCTCATGGTAAAAATGGCTAGCGGTATTGCTCGTGGGCGCGCACGACGACGACGACGACAGTGGAGTTGCCCAATAATTAATAATATCCTAATATATAGATTTAGCCAAGCCTAAAAGTGGAGTTCCACGATTATTATTATTTTTACTGGTATTGAGCAACACCGCATGGCTTTCCTTACGGCAGTATTTTATCTTTAGAACAGTCAACAGGAATTGAATGCGGCTCAAAAACCTCAAAACATTACAAGAAAACACTACAGTCGAGGCGTGTGTTTATTCGAAAACAAGTTTAGCAATCAAAGAACGGTCAAATATTTTCATCCAACATCGTTGGACAGGATGTTTGAAGGTTTAGCCACCTCTCTCAATAGTGAATTAAATAGCTTTCCATGTTTGATCACAGACGTCGAAAAACATGTACATGTTCATCCAAAATTTCGCAGTACGAACAAATTTTTGATCGTTTAACCACCCCAACAAACAAATCGTGAACAAACGGTAAAGAGCAACCAAATGAACCACATAACGGCGAAAATTTCAGCGATAATACGCAAAAATCATTGTTTGGACTCACTTGGTTCGGTGTTTGGTCAAACATTGTTTTGCGTTTAGCCACCAAATGTACGCGTTATGTGTGACAAACACGATGCTGGATGAAAATGTTTGATCTTTTAGCCGAGGCTTAACAAAAATATTTCGCAGTAAGTTATGCTTAGACATTAGCTTAAATGTCGTAGAAAAGAGAAAAAGGAAAACAATCCTGATAGTTTGGCTAGGTAATCGCATGGGGCCAAGTAAAATTAAGGATTAATATCACTTGTGTTTTCAGAAATTTGCTGAAATTGCCCTCGTCGCGCAAAACATAAGTGATACTTAACGAGGACTCATTGCGATTACGTGTTAATAACATAAGGGCAAATGTTTCTTTCAGTTCTTAAGACTATAGAAGCAAACAAGCAAGCAAACAAACTTAAAAACATCCCTCTAAATCCATATATAGTCAATTGGTGGTTGAATTTTCTAAAGGACAGAATGCAAAGGGTGGTATACAATAATGTCATCTGTGATTGGAAGCAAGTAAATAAGGGTACGATAAAAGGGAGTGTTAGTGGTCCGTATTTATTTAGCATTTATCTGAATTACTTAGAGATTAGTATAGGTGAAGAAACTATCTGTTTTAAATATGCTGATGACTGCACAATTGTCGTTCCTGTTTTTAAGAACAATAACTCAGCGGCTGGACTGGTTAATACGTTTTTAAAATGGTCTTGTAGTAACTTAATGAAATGTAATCCTAGTAAGTGCAAGGAACTTGTTTTCCGAAAGAAAAGACATAACGATGTGCACATTGACATGATTTCGAATATACCACAATGCTCTGAACTTACTGTCTTAGGACTCAATTTGACTGTAGATTTGATAAGCATGTTAAAAGCAAGCTTGGTAAGGCCAACAAATGTTTATATGTGATAAGATCTCTGCAGAAGGAGGGGTGTAATCAGTTTGAGGTAGACTATTTATCTAAGACAATTGTTTTACCCAATGTTACCTATGCACTAGTGGTCTACGGAGCCTCAGAGCCAGAACTAACAACAGTGCAAGATTTTCTAGACAGATGCTACAAAAGGCGATACATCTCTGCCAGATTGAATATAAGAGCTTTATTGAAAAAACAAGACCGAAAACTTTTTAGAAAAAAATTTAAACTTAGTATACACCCCCTACATGAGCAAGTCCCAAAGGCTAAGGTCATCGATTACAATCTACGTTATAAAGATAGTGCCCGCACGTTGATTAACACAGAACGTTTTAAGAATACATTTATTAATAGATTAACTTATAAATACGATCTTCACATGTGATCTAATACTATATTTTATTAGATATGTAGGTTTATCTTATGATGAATAAAGACATTTATTATTATTATTATTATTATTATTATTATAGAAACACAGACGTCGAAAAACATGTACAGTCAGCCAAGCGGGGGAAAACACTCGTTCCCTTGCAAAACAACAAACAAACAATTCGACTAGCTACTTATTTGTGTCCAAAACGAGTAGATTGCTATTTATATCCAGTCGAGACAAAAACAAGTTTCCTGAACAAAAGTAACAACGACTATACCAAATGCTAAGCTTCAATTTATTTAAGTCAATTTATTTAAGTCACCTGTGTCACTTTCTACCACTTGAAAATACGCATCGATCCACTTTAGTAAAAACACGCATCTACAAAAATAGCAAACAGTTTGTCCAAAGAAAGAACTTCTTCCACCAAGTTTGAGCTACTCGTTCCTCCCATTAATGCAGGTGAATTGTTGAGTGAACTTTCTTGGTGCAAGATGCCGCGGTTAAGTGAACCAGCCCTTGAAGCGTTAATTCATTTTGTTTTTCAACCACACAATCGGGCGCCGTACAAGTGGATCCAAACTTTAAGAATTTCCTGAGAAAAATCTTTTCCTCTTCAATTTTATCAGTTGAAAATTCACCCTCCGGAGTATCTTTTAAGTAGTTCTTGATTTTTATGCCCTTTACGCGAATTAAAAGAAAGAACTTCGAAGGAGATGAGGTTGTTTTGCTCAAAATGAAGAAACCAACTGAATGTGAAATCTCTAGCCGCAGAAAGCGCGCGAAAAATGAAGCCTCGTTTTGGTTTGGGTGTCTCGTTTTGGTTAAGTTAACCTGACATGAGCCTGCGATTCAATCGAAAACCATTACCTGGCCAGCGGTCAACTTCAAAAAACAGCTGACCTCGATGAGTTCTAAACTTGAGCTCGCGATAAGGACACGTGATACTGGTCAGCGGAAACCTTGTTTTGACAGCTGTCAATTGCCCATGACACGGTCGCCCTATATCAAAGATTTATGCTGTAAACTGGGTGCTCAGCCGGAGTATGGCCGCCATGTTGGATTATTATGATGATTATTAGGATATTATTAATTATTGGGCAACGTCGTCGTCGTAGTGCGCGCCCACGAGCAATACCGCTAGCCATTTTTACCATGAGAAAAGCAGTTGGCAGGTTTCTATAAGTATGGTGCTCCGCTCATGCCCAGCTAACCAGCTAGTATACATCGTACACCCAGCGTACATCTTTGATACTGGACGTCCATCTTATAGCCAATTGACACCCGTCAAAACAAGGTATACGCTGACCATATCGCGGAGTCAAGTTAAGACCTCATCGAGGTCTGCTTTTTTTTTAAGTTGACCGCTGACCAGGTACTTGCTTTCGATTTGATCGCAGGGTCAAGCCAGGTGTGGGATACCCAAACCAAATCGAGGCTTAATCTTTCCCACGCTTTCTTCGGTTCGTAATTTCACATTCAGTTGGTTCTCCATTTTGAGGAAAACAACTTTATCTTCTTCGATCGAAGTTTGTCTTTCAATTCGCGTAAAAAGCATAAAAATCAAGAACTTGTCAAAAGATACGCCGGAAGGTGAATTTCAAGTGATGAAAGGAAGAGCGAGAGATTTTTCTCAAAAAAAAGCTTCAAACTTGGATCGATTGTGCGGTTGAAACCAGTATACTTCAACGCTTCAAGGGATTTCACTTTACCGTGGCATCTTGCATCTCACCAAGAAAGGTCAAACTCTATGGAAGAAGCTCTTTCTTTGGACAAACCGTTTGCTATTTTTGTGGATGCTTGTTTTTACTTTACTGAAGCTTACGTATTTTCAAGTGGTAGAAACCTCTACAACACGGGACAGTGAGGTAAATTTAATAAATAGAAGCTTAACATTTGGTTTAATCGTTGTTACTTTTGTTTAGGAATGAGACTTGTATTTTTCTCTCGAAAGGATATAAATAACAATCATCTGTACTCGTTTTGGACGCAAAGAAGTACAGGAAGATAGATAGATAGATAGAATCTTTGCCAGTACATATAATCTTTCTTTTACTGCGTGCGGGTGGTTTGGGGCAGTAAACTCAAGAGTGTCGAAGTTACAATTCAAAATTTCCAACAAAAAAAAAAAAAAAAAAAAAAAGAAGTCAATCAACAGTTTTGGAAAATGCGGCCATGCTATTCTAAATTGCTGTCATGTTTAGTTAAAAAATCCAACTAAAAGGCTTTGTTGAAATATAAAAAAGTGGTTCATAGTCTGCGGTGACAATTACACATTTATATAAAACTATTTTTCTATTAAGCTAAGACTGTTCTTTGCGTTTCTTCATATACTGAAAAAAGAAAGAAACAACAGTTATGTAAATTAAGAGTACACTGTTATCATCATATAAGAGTCACTCAAAATGTTACAGCCAAGGTGTAATTTATATTCTATATTTAACAAACAAAAAAGCCTTAACCGTGCTTTGTTCTGTTATAAGGCAAACACAGACGGAAGTGACGAGAGCACGAAAGAAGTAGGGAAAAGCACGAGCCGCAGGCGAGTGCTTTTAACTACTTCTTTCGTGCTCTCGTCACTTCCTTGAGTGCCTTATAACAGAACAAAGCACGGTTAAGGCTTTTTTTATTTTTTTTATAATATAGTTTTTCCACATTTGTAGCTAAATTCGTTTCAATTTGTGAGAACACTGAGCAAATTTTATTCTCAGCTTGCGCGCGCGGAATGGCGTCACTGATCGTAGTCATGTTGCGTCAACACTGTGTCTTGTTATAAAAAACTGTTCAGTTTAAAGAAGCAGCACTTAAAATTCGTGTCGTCAATTCTATTTTATGACTGTACTGTTTTAATCGAGAAGTTTATTGTTTGAATTGTGAAAAGTGCCACATTTGTAATGATTTTGAAACTGCACGCGCAGACAAATGGCGTCATCCGCGTGCTTTGTACTCTCAAAAGGCACGCTTGCTTTCAATGAAAAGCACGGATCCACAAGCTGCACGCCTTTAGTATTAATGAACCACTCGAAGAGGGATCTTCATATCAAAGTTAAAGCGATCATTATCATTATCATTATCATTATACGAGAATTTTATTTTTACCGAAAGTGTACATAAAATTATAAGAGTGCACAAGATTTTGTTAAAAATTGGTCATTTTCTAATAAAGTCTTTTTTTAGTGACATCATTATCATTGTCATTATTATTATTATTATTATTATTATTATTATTATTATTCGAATAAGAAGCGATTTTTTAAACATTTAACGATAAAAAACTGCGATAAAATATTTTTAAAAACATATTAAGAAAGTTTTTTTTAAAAACGACGACGTTTCGAGGTTGAGCTAACGTCATTATCAAGTCCAAATGATAGAAAGTGTCTAAATACTAAGTGAAATCAATGGTACAATATTCCTTTTAATGTGATCTGTGTGATGCGGATTATGTTGGTTACACAGCCCAACACCTTCATCAGCGTATTGTTGAACATCAAAACTCGGCGATTGGAAAACATTTCTTGGAAACCCATGGGGACATAAACCTCCTCAAAGAAAGCCAGTTTCGCATATTCCGAAAGTGTCAAGGAAAATTTGATTGCCTCGTCTGTGAGATACTTTTCATCAAGGAACGTAGTCCATATTTAAACACACAAACTGATTCCATCCGTGCGGAACTTTTTACTTGAAAGAACATTCCAACACTTTGATTTCTTATGCGATTGTTCTACTGTTTTCACTTAGTATTTAAACATTTTCATCTCACTATCATTTTGACTTGATAATGCGTTAGCTCAACGTCGAAACGTCGTCGTTTTTAAAAAACTTTCTTAATATGTTTGTTAAAAATATTTCATCGCAGTTTTTTATCGTTAAATTATTATTGCTATTATTTTCTTTTTTTCTCTTTTTTATTTTTTTTTTGTTTTGGTTTGGCTTCGGGTCCTTACCAGATTAGCTTGCCACACTGCGTGTATGCGCTAGGTTTATTCCATTCATTGTTACAATTATGGCACAAACATTTAATTAGGTACTGTACATAAAAAGGATGCAATACATACCTCTTACTAACAGAGTTCGAGGTCCGTACTGTAAGTTACGGACCGAGTTTTTCCCCGTTGATTTATGGCCTAAGGGCGAAGCACGCGGGCCGAAACTTGCAGTACGGACCGAGGATATTTATTATATCTCTGAGGCTAATACGGCGCGGGGAAAAGAAAACTAGTTGAAGTCAAGCGGGCCATACTGTAGAATACGGTCCGAAAAATTGACCAATTACAGCGCCTACTAAGTGAATGATATAATAAATTATTTTATTTCGGTTTCTCTTCGTTTTTTGTACCTTTTCTGTTGATTTGCTTAGTTGGTTCAGTTTGTTGTTGTTGTTGTTGTTGTTGTTTTGGTTTTGTATTTTTGTACTTTTCTACAAACCTGGAAAATTTGCTGGCCGAAAGGCTTTTTGCTCCTTTCTACTGGAGCAACTGGCTTACTTGTAAATGTCTGCTATAGTATTAGATAATATTTATCATGTTCAGCAGTACTTTGCGCAAGTCCATATTTCATTTGCAATCAGTTGAGCAGCAGATTGAAAAGACCGTTGCATTATATCAATGTAAATGTCCTCATTAAATCACTCCGCTCTAAATTATAAACAACAACAACGACAACAAGAAATCAGGCTATACACAAATCGAGTATTAACTTAAAGTCCACCAACGCGTCGTTAGTTAACTAGGAAATCGTACTTACTGAAGGCTCATTTCTTAGAACAACTCAGCTCATACACTCTCATTCCGCAAACGAGAATTACTTTCACATTGCATCGCCCTCATAGTACTCTAATTTCCTTGATGGCGTTTCATTATTCCAGCCAGTGCTCTACGCAGGTTTTTATTTCTTCCGTAATTCAGCAGTGGATTAAGAAAGCCGTTCATTGTCATAAGGAGATAATTTAAAGTTCTAAAACGATCAGGCGAAAGCTTCATTGCGTACAGAATTATTGGAGTGAACTGCGCTGGCAAAATCGTCAGCAGAAAACTCAATAAAATAACCGAAACAACTCCAGTCATTTTCTTTTCTCTTTGCGCGACAGCAGGGATGTTTCTTACATAAATGCGAGTATTTCGCCTGTTTGCGATCACAAAACGGACGTAGTTAAAAAATGATGGAAATGCAAATTACATTGAAAACAAACACGCCAACTGCATATTTTTGGAGATTTCCTGTCTTTTCTGCCAAGGAAAGCAATAGAGTACCAATCGTACTACCCAGCCAACATGACATAATTCTCTTGAAGACAGATGATTTTGTCATGTGATTGTGGTACCAGGTGGGCTTGTTCAAGGCCAGGTTTCGATCCCTGCTGATGACGGTAATGTTAGTTATTGTTGCGAGGTAACCGAACATGACTGTGTACCGTCCGTATTCTTCTATCGGCTGGATGCAAACATTGGGATTGCTGAGAAATAGAACTTCCCTTATAAAGGCATATAACCCGAACGTCAGATCAGTAATTGCCAAGCTGGCAAGCATTAACATCGCGGAATGGCGCAAACGTTGACATCGTAGCACAGCAAGAAGAACAAGCGTCTTACAAACAAGCGACAAAAAGCCAACCAATACGTTAACAGGCCGTAGAACGAAGTTATTGATGGCTTCAAACTGATCGTCATCGATCTGTTCTTGAAAACTGGGGAACAGACATTGGTAATGATTAAACGTTGAGTAGTTGAAAGACTTGTTCCCTTCTGTCATTTTCCTATGCGAAAAAATTAACAATAACAATATTTAACCATGAAACGCTGTGAAATGAAATATACGACGTCATATTACCCGAATTTATTTTAATTATTCTAAGTTCTGAGAACGTTTGGACGTTGACTGAAAGTCGTCGTCAGGTGAAAGTGAGAATTATTGTAAAAGGAGTTATCAATACTAAACACAAGAACTAGGTCGTAAAGGAAACTGACTAAGAGGCGCAATCAATGCTTGGTGAATTTAACGCCAGTGTAGTATGTTGTGTTTGGTTGAATTGGCATTAAGTTAAATTAGTATAGTTGAGGCTGGATTTGAATTGGGACACCGTCCTGTTTCCTGCTCTTGTTGCAAATATCTATTGTTGTGACGTATTATCAGTTATCTAAGTTGGAGTTTCTCATGATCAATGTTTTTGATAATTCGTGTTTGAAGTCCAAGGTTGTTCAAGCTTAGCTCACACATCTGTATTATTCGAAGGCCAACGTTGGACCTCACATGTGATTTATGTGTTCTTGTTTGCTTTGTCTTTTAGTTTGATTGTACTGTTGTAGTTATTTCTGGCAGTGGGTATGTTTGGGAATTCTTGCTGACCTTGAGTATGACCTCCTTGAATTGTAGTTAAGCCCTCATATATTGGCCATTCTGCTAGTAATTGTTTGTGCGGCTGCGTTGGTATGTTTTTGTATCCCTGAACGAGCAGTGTCTAGCTCTCCCAGTTCCCACGCTCAGCAGACCCAAATATGTCTACTGATTAGCTATTTAAGTAGCTGATAGTTGCGCCTAACTTTAGTGAGTAAGAGAGCAAGTCAAACAGAGAGAGTGTAAAGCCAACAGCCAAAGATTAAAAGCCTACTTGGTACTCTTGGTACCTCTCTGCCTGCAAGCGAGTGTAACAACCTTCTTCGCGTCTTCGCGCTCCTATACTATTTCTTTCTTCATCCATTACTTATTTATTTATTTACTTATTTTTCATCATTATTATTATTATACATATTTGTAGATATATATATGCAACGAATTCAATATTCAATAAAGTAAAGTAAAAACGAGTAAGCGATATATCTATTTATTGTTAAGAGAACAAAGTCTCAACCAAATACGTAACGGAACGGTTTTGTAGAATTGCACCGAAAGGTGAATGTTTCCCCAGAATATGATCACTCACCATCACTATACTTGAAAATGGAAACTAAGAAAAATCTCGTACATGCTTTTGTTACATCAAAGGTCGATTACTGTAACTCCTTGCTGTATGGTGTTCCCAATTATTTTTTGAAAAGGCTCCAACGATTCTAAACTGCGCTGCGAGAATAGTTAAATATAATAAATATGATCACGTATTAAACGCCTCTCCTCAAGGAACTCCACTGGCTGCCCATCCAACAGCGGATAGAATTTAAAATTAGTCTAATCACATTTAAAGCACTCAACAAGCAAGCTCCATCTTATGTAACACGAGATCTTCTTCTATCCTTTAGACCTTCACTTCGCTCATCTACCAAAAACCTTTTGAAAAAACCTGTGTACAATCTTAAGTCATTTGGTAGTCGGTCTTTTGCGTTGGCTTCAGCCGTCCTGTGGAATGCCCTTCCACAGTCAACAAGAGACTCACATTCGGAGGAAACTTTGAAAGGAACATTTATTTTTACAGGCCTACTGTGGACAATGATTTTTAGGAGTTTGATTTTTTAATAATTTATCTATAAGGCATCGCCATGGCACCTTTTTTTAAGTATCATTATATTTTTATGTAATAGTTAGGTAACAGTAATAATGTTAGTATTTTTGTATCATAATAGTGTTAAAGTATATTTCCTGGATAAGTACAATTTACTGATAATAAGAGGCTGTCTCGCTGAGGAACGACCAGTGATTTTGGAGTGAAAAATAAATATATTTTTTTTTATTTGCTACAATTTAAAAACCTTTACCCTAGTAATAACAAAAATGCATTTCATTTGACCGAAAAGGATTGGTTTATGTTTTTACGATTTATTACAATTCTTACTGGTCTCTGACGGTTATCTGAGGCTGAAAACTGAAGACGTCACGCACGTTATCATTGCTATAACAAACTAGCAATTAGCTGGCGAGACCTAATTCTGCATTTGAAATATAGATACACCTTTGCCGTTTACCTAGGCATATCAAAATTATAAATCACTTTGTTATTTTAACGGTAATAATACGTTTTTTGGAACTCATAATCGAGAGCCGATCAAAACATGAAAATAGTTCAACTTTGAGGGCGCATAAAAAAGTATGACACCTGTTTTGAACTTCCTTCCTAATTAAATGGAAAGTAGAAATGACCCCAAATTCTAAGTTACGGTAACATTTGTATGCTTTGGATGTTTATAGATTTTACAACCGTTTGAATTTCTAGAAATTTCGAAAACATGTTGAAAAACAAACACTTGGCTTATCATAGCATTCGGGTAAGTTCATCATTTCTGATGTCTTTCTTGATTTCAACCGTAGAAGTTTGTCAGAATAAGTCATCCCTGGATCCTGCAAACCATGGATTCCGTGTATTTCTTTCAAGCGACAAGTTTCATCGACGTCTCGATCTTGTTTCTAGTAAAATTTGTAGCGAGCGTGACCATTTCGTCACGTCCGAACTTTGGCATCCTCTGTTGGCTGTATCTGGTTCAAAAGCATATCACTCTTTGATATAGTGTAAAAAACATCTGTTGGACTTCCAAAACATGGCACGAATCTTGGACAGTTAAGTTTCTTGGAACGAAGGTTAAAATACTCGTTCCCAGTGCCCCGCAGTGCCCAAAAGCTCTTGAAGCAATGGCTGTTCTTTTTCCCAACTAAGCGTTAAAAAAAAAACGTCTCATCACAAAATCGTAAAAAAATAAACCAATCCTTTTCGGTCAAATGAAATGCATTTTGTTATTACTTCAGTAAAGGCTTTTAAATTGTAGCAAATAAAAAACATTTATTTTTCAGTCCAAAATCATTGGTCGTTCCTTAGGGAGACAGCCTCATAAAAAAGAAAATACAAACAATAAAAGATCACTAGTTTCTAGTAATTTGAAGTTTATGTTATATGTAATAATTTGTTATAAAAGCTGTAGCATGTAAAATGGACTATAACTGTAAATTTGTTAAATGATATTCAAGCACAGATGTTCTACTAATTTAGGAGACTAATCAATCAACTCTAAATAAAGTAAATCAACTCAAATCAAATGTTGGTTTCGGCGAGAGAGAAAACTGGAGTACCCAGAGAAAAAGTCCTCAGAGGAGTCTGTAGGGCAGTTTTTTCCTCTCCTTTAATGAGACAAGAATGTACAAAGTGAATTACAATGTCGAAACAAAAATTACCATTTTGCTATTTCGTACACAATACCCCCTTAAAAAGCCATAACTTCATGTCAAGGGCCCACCACTTACACACAGCACATAAAACAGATATATATCAAAAAAATAAACTTTCAATAAACTTGCAAGGGATGGGGTTCCATAAAGTACTTGAGGGTTAACAGGTCTCCTGAAAGTTATGAAATCATTGGTGAATACATTGTAGGGTCAGTCTGGCTTGTTTTTAGCAGAGACCCTAATGCCATAATGGTAACTATCACTATTTAAACTAAAAAAAAAATCGGAATTTAAATGGTCCAAACCATACCATATCTAGCTTGATAAATTTTGATCCTCCATTTGAGTGTAGCCCTGAAAAAAGAAAAAAAAACTGTTATTAGTGACCGACGTTTCAATGACCTAGTGGGAAGTCACCTTGGAAGGTGGCTTTCATTTGACACTGAAAATGCCAGTCGTCAGCGACAGTCATTCTCAAGTCTACACTCATCTGGAAAATCCAAAATCAGAATTGTTTACCCACACAACACAAAAGAGCTCCCAGAGAATTCATCCATATGTGTCTGTATGTGGGTTCCAGATTGAACTGGAATTTGGAAATGTTGGTATTTGAGGAGAAGGGATAACCGGAGTACCCAGAGAAAAACCTCTCGTAGCAGAGAAGACACCCATCAACAAACTCAACTCACATACTGTACGACAAGATTCGAACCCTGCCACACTGGTAGGAGGTGAGTGCTTTCACCACTGCCCCAGCCATACTGCATGTAATCAACATTTAGGAATAGGAAGACACTG
>JAEMWC010000350.1:232500-247500 GCA_016490735.1 Pachyseris speciosa
CAAGGAAAGCCATGCGAAGTTTCTCAATACCAGAAGAAAAAAAAAACAACAATCGTGGAGCTCTGCTTTTAGGCTTGGCTAAATCTATATATTAGTTTGGCCGCGCGGCAAACAGGACACTTTTGAAGGCGAAAAAGCCGATATTTCAAAAGCGAAACATTGGGGTTTCAGCCATTTTGGATACTTTTTAACTTTTGATGTGTTGTTTTAGGGATATTGAACTTCCAAAAACGGGAGTAAAAAATTCGTGCCATATGCACTTGAACGGGAACGGTAAATTAAGACAAATAGCTCACGTGGCATATTTAATGTCCAAATATCTCACTATGAAAATGACCTATACCACATTAAAAGGCGGCATTACATCAAAATGGTCATTCTAAACATTTTCAGGCGGAAAGAATTTAGAATTTCTAAGTGCAAACGTTCCCCGTTTCCAAAAAACACGCATCGTGACGTCATTACTCGAGAGATGCCACGTGACACTAAAGACAATTTTTATGTGGTCAAACAAGTGAAATACTTTTTTAATTCAAAATTAATGATGAACATAAGTCATCATATGAAGAAAATGGAAGCACTTTGAAATCTTTGCGGGGCGTCGTGTAGTTATAAATAGTAAAGCTTTAAAACACATGGAACTGTTCGGATTTTTCCCTACTGGTTAATTTTTTTTTTTTTTTGATAAAAATGTTTAGACATGAAAGAAATTCAAAATCATTCACATTGTATTTTTGCAGAGCTTGTGAGTCTGACATATTAGTCGCGAACATGAAAACAATCTATTGGTGTCCAGTGAATGACAGATCTATACCTATTTTACGATATGTGCTGACCGTAGTGAGTTCTCATTAATTGTTTTGTCACACTTTTTCAATAAGAATTTTATCACAACTAATCAGGAGTCCACATTCCTGACGCCGTTTCTCAGCATGAAAAGTCTTTCCGTTTCTATTTGTCTCTGTCCGCCACACTGATGAAATTGCACCGAAAACGCCTTAAGATGTGGCAGGGGAAATGCCGACAGTTTATTCCACAGGAGGAAAACATTACTGCCCCTTCTACTCTCCAGCTAGGCTGCAACATTTGCTGCGGCGTCGCTTTAGCTTGATAATGCTTCTTAAACCAAACATTATTCAAAATTGTCTTTAAACGTAAAATTACAGCAGCGACTTAGAGTGAATATCAGTAAAAATCGAAGAAAATTGCAAAAATGTGGCCACGGTCAAAAAATCGATTTCGCTCATACTTTTTCAGTTTGAAGGCCTTGGTAAGTAACTCAAGGATATAAGGTTAGTTTTTTTGAAATATTCGATATAACGACAGAAAGCCACGAAAAACGGTCATCCTACCGGAAGCTCGGATTTCACCTCGCGAGAACTCGAAATTTTACATTTTTCATCTTCTCGCTACACAGGCGTTTACGTAGCTATGAATCTTTCTTAATCATTATTGAATACATTGATTATTCTTGTGTCAAAATATAGCAAGTTTTAAAATATCTGCTCATTTGTGAGCGAATTGAGCCCCGATTAACTAGACACACTTTTCTCATTTACCCAAAAGTCTAAATTAATCCAAATTCAGCGAGGCAAAAAGCTGACCAGTAGTGCCTCAAATCCTCTGATATTTTAACCAAAAACAATTCAGTCATTGGTTTCTGTGTCTATGGCTTGAAATCTTTAGGATCTAGTAGCGCTTTTTCATGAACGCCGTTCAAAGTTCGATAAAATTACAATACAGCGCCTTTGAAATCTACAACTTAACACAACAATCGACAAGAAAGTAAATTAACTCCTCGGTCAAAGTTTGTACATTAGAAAAGGAAGTTCAATATTTTGAACGCTTTGAAACGTTTTAAAAAATATGTTGATTTTAAATGTTGTCTACGCAGGTTTACAAACTAAAAAACATGAAGAAACACCAAAACTGAAATTATTTCACGCCCTCTACAATCTGTGTCACGCACGAGGACTTAGCTACAATTGGTACAATAACAAACGGATGTTTACGTCCGTTGATTTAAAGCAAGTCGTATTGTAAGATATTTTACTTAACAATGTGCCAGATTCCCCACTTAACTTGCTGAAATAAAAAGAAAACTATTTTAATAGTAATTCTAACTGGATGATAAGCTTTACTGACACCGTCGATAGCCGATAGGAAGTAAATGTCCCCACGTCAAAAGCAAATATTGCATCGTTCTCTAAATACACAAATCTATTTATCCATATCTCTGTAACATGACGTCTAACACCAGAGTTTATTCTTGTTGAATCACAGACATACCGAGCAGTGATGTCTTGTTCGTTCTTGAGTTTTGTCGGTGCGATTTGCAGCGCAGACGAACGCACCACCTCAACTTCCGTCACACCACTCACGCAGTGTAATAACGATATAAAACAGCACAAAAAGTCCTTAGAATTTTCCGGAATTGAAACAGAAGTCATTTTGACAAGATTCCGTGTTTTTAAAAGCCGACGAATTTATTGGAGATGACTATTTATCCGTCTCATTGTGTCAGGTTAGGTATAAAAGTATTTTTTGCACAATTCCGGAAGTTATTTCGGGTCACTCGTAAGGGGCTGTATCCCTGTGGGCCCATATAAATGTTGTAGTTCAATTTTATCCTTGGACCAATTTTTATTTTCTTTTGTTCTTGTATGGTACTGTATGGAAACAATTACCACATTTAAGTGCACATGATTCGAAAATTAACTACCACTTTTTTTTACATACCTCATATTCCCCATATTTCATTTTAATCGATTCCCTCCTTTTCGTAAAGAGGATTTACTGTTTCTAGGGGCTCCGAAATTCCCGCAGTGGTCTGAAATTTTTGACTTTTTCCGCGCGGCCCAAAGTCTCTGTGACGTCATTCGCGTGTATGTTCAAGCGTGAAACATGGCGGAAAAGGCAAAAAAGCGTAAACTTGGAAAGTTTTGCGCAGCTGGCGACCGCGGTAATGAATCTTGGTAGTTTTGTTTTAGGAGATCTGCCTCGTATGGGGTCTTGGACTCTTTTGTGGACCATCCTTATGGCACTATGCTTCCATTCCTTTTACCTTGTAGTTGTAGGCGCTGCCATTAAATTGTGATAATTTTATAGATTTTTATTCCACCGAACTAACAAAAACAGAGTGACGCACGTAGTATTGTTTTTTTCTGTTTACATCTTTCTGAAAGGGCTTTTAAACAGGCCGGTATAGTGTAACGGAAATCCATAAAACATGAGGGACATAAAATGAAAGTTGTTATCAATCGACTGGATAGGACAACAGACCTAAGAGATAAGTTACGAAATTTATATCTTCACTTTCCCTCCGTCTTTCGGAAATGATTTATCGTGTTATCAGATCTAGAATGAAGACAAGAGCCATAATGGCTTTTAGCTCGGGGAAACTGATTGCAGGATGTAGCTTGGAGAGGACGTGCAATGTTGTCATTGCCACTTGTCGTTTGACACAAGAACCAAGATCAAAGGTTCGTGAACGTAAAATTTATGGCCGAAGGATAAAGCGGCAATGACTTATCCTATGATTTTGAGTCTTGTAAACACCGATATTAAAGTACGGTTCCATTTTGGGATATTGTACCTCTTTCAATTTCCACTTCAATTTCTCCTTCGTAAGCCTCAGTTCATGCTTTGACCACAAGCGCCCTATCATACGCGTTGTGTTATTGCAATCGATAAAACTATGACAAGCAAAGGCACCTTAAACATACAAATGAATTCTTGAATATCTTGGAACATTTTTACTAATGTATTTTTCGCCTTAGTTTTCTTGGTTTGTTCACAAAATTGCGCACCTCTTTGACACAAATCCTACTGGGTTCACGCGCTTGTCTTCGAGATACAGGACTTCTGTTACTCGTGTTTTCGTAATAAATAAACTTGTCAAATCGTGACCAGCACGTTTTGAGAGAAACAGATTCTGCTACAGCAGAATAGGCTGTTTTACAAGGTAATGTACCTTTCTTCCTCAAAGGTTCATTCAAAGAATAGCAAAAATAAGAGAAAATAGTATCCCGTTTATCAGCTTTAGTTTGAGTGCTTTGTGGCGATGTTTGCTCTCACATCCTGTAGTCGGCTCCAGAGGAGGTTTCGCTAGATATTGACTTGGTTCTGATGCTACATTCTTTGCTCTGGGTTTACTGTAGTTAATTTCAATGTACGTAAATTTCTAGATTTAGAAGGCTTTGATGTTGTACTCTTTTTCAGTGGCTCAAATGATTGTTTGTTTTGAGATGTTGATTTTAACACTGGCTTGTTCACACGTGTAAAAGCTTTCATATCTCCAGTATTTGCTCGTAAATACCCGTGTATCATGCGCACCCGTATATAATGCGCACCCTGTTTTTTCTAGACAATTTTTCCAAAAATAAAATAAATAGCGGTATACCCATCTGTTAAAACTCTCACCTGTTCCAGTTAAAATTTCTCTGATATTCTAAAGCTTTTGGTCACTGTCAGGTTGTTCTGACTTTTGTTAAGCTTGTGTTTCGTGTACCGGGATAAGTAATTTGTCACAGCGGTTATCAGTCACACGCGCCCTCCAATGACGTTTTCCTCGGCTTTCGAAAACTACATTTGGGTGGACGTCAATCAAATGTAGACGTCAATCAAATGCAGAGTACCTAAGTTGCTCTTTCATCTTTACTCGACTCGTTGATAAACAGAAACTGTTCTGGTTGAAACTGAGAAGTAAATCTTCTGAACTCTGTGCCTTTTCGTTCGTCTCGCTCACGGGCTGAATGATTTGAGGCTACAAATTTACGATGAGTGTACGGCAACCACAACAAACTGAGAACTAAATAATAACCCTTATTACAGGATGAACTATAAAAATTTGACTGCTAATCTTTTGCGGAATTCAGTACCTTTTTTACTGTCAATCCCATGTGCCGTATAGTTTTGCCGAGGGTTTGCATTGCATACCCCTCACCTCTTATTCTACTCTCGTACTCCAACCACGCATGCAACTCGTCAAGATAGAGCTCTGGATTATCTCACAGCATAACGAATGACAAGAATTTCTGCGGCTAAAATAATCTACATCCGTAAAAAGCTGATAAAAAGTCAATTTCCACACAACTCGACTCATTTTCTGAGGCAAATGTTTTCAGCTACCTGATATTTTTCGTTTCTTTGATCTTCTCTTTGGCGGTCGCTTACGTATCCAATGTTTACGTACAATCGAATCGCCTTCTTCACAAACATTTTGCTCCCAAAAAGTGTTTCTGCATGCTATGTGATTCAAGGCAGACCATGTTGTCTCGACATAATAATCCTCCATCTCAACGAATTAAACTGGAAACGACTTTCTCAGCAATAACTGAGCGATTATACCTGATCTCAACAACGATTGAACATGGCCGTGAAACTGACACGAAACGAGGACTATATTGTCACGGAAACATTTGATTGACGTCCACCAAAACTTAGGGCACTTTCCATTGAGCAAAAATAACCGGTACATATTTTCGGAAATTTCGCTGGTCGAATGGAAAGCGTCCGACCACGTCCCAGAATTCTAGGTCAAGTGCATTGACATGCTGAAAGTGCTTCGTCCGCTTATTGGTTTTTCCGCTTGTCCACGTGAGCTCACGCCCGGTTGGGATCTATCGCGAATGGAACACGAAAATTTTGGTAATTCCTAAATTTTCGGAAACTTTTCCCGGAACTTTGCCCGTTCCATTCGATTTCGAACCGGAAATCTCAAAAATTTTGGTTAAATGGAAAGCGCTCTAGTTTTCGACAATGGGAAAAAATCGTTGGAGGGCGCGTGTGACTGTTAAGCGCTGTAATTACAAAAGGTAACCAATTTGTTTTATAGAGTTTATAGAGTTTGATAAGAATAGCTTATTCCCGAACATTGAGACGGCACGAGAGAATGATTTAGACACCCGTTACAGGAATTCTCATATGCTCAAAGACTCTTCGTCGTTGCTGTGTAAAAATTTTCATTCGCTTTCTTTCGCTGACACTTTATGTTTCACGTATCTGAATGCTAACAAATGATCGTGGTGTGATCTGTTCAATCAAGCGTAACGCGGTGAGATCTCCTGTGAATTGTGTCTGTGACGATTTTTCGTTGTCAAAAGATTTTAAATATTGTAAAGCCTCTGCAAAAAATACCTCATTTATTTTGTCTTTGTTCTGAGATGCTTACTTCGAGCAAAATAATTTCGAACTAACTTTGGCTCACAAAATGTGCGTTTCGTTACCATATTCAAATAGGAGGATATTTTGTTTCGTCTGTATGCAATTATTTGGCGTCTATTCACAGAATATCTCCGGAAGTTTTATTGCGGTTTTTCCAGCCAGTTTATCGGCGGTAATTTAAAAGCAACTGTGATAGGTCATTTGCTTTTTTTATTTTTACAACGGAATGGACAAAAGCCTTTTAAAGTCTTGTTTATTGTCTTATGTATCCTTTGTTAACCACACACGTTTGTAAATGAGGGAAGCGATCAACAAACAAAAGGTTCCGTGTATAACACGCAGAGTTTCGAAAACAAAATCTTGGGAAAAAAGTGTGAATTATACACTGGTAAATACGGGTAAGCAACAGAGCTAGATTGTAACAAGTAGAAAAAATGCTTTAAAAAGTAAAAGATGTCAAGCAAGTAAAGAACATTTACCACACTTAAAACTTCTTTTCACTGTGGCGCACTCTCGGGGCATTCAAAATGGCGACTGAAGAAAGTTTGGGCGCTGTCCCGTTGATGACGTAACACTGAGCATTCGTCTTATGAGCAAATTCGTTTTGTGTGTCAACTGCATTTCTAAGCTCGGGCAAGCCCCGAGCAAAAATACTAAAGATTAATTGGAGGCAGTTTCTGTTTGGTAGGACATCAAACAACTGGTTACATACCTAAGCCTACAAGGAAAAGCTGTTTTGAAAGTTCTAATATCTCATGGATTGGAGTAAATTTGTTCCTTTTTCCAGTGTGGGCACTTTCCTTAGCTCCTTACAGTGACCCTGAAACAACTTCCGGGGTAGCGCTAAAATTACTCATCCTTCGCCAAACTAATGCCTAACCTGACATGATGAGTCGAACAGATAGTCATTGCCAACAAATTCGTGGGGTTTTGAAAACACCCACAGCAGGCGCCAAAATCAATTCTACTTCTGTTTCAACTCCGGAAAATTTCGAAGACGTTTTGTGGTCAGTTTATATCCTTGTTCCACTGCGTGAGTAGTGTGACGGAAAGTTGAGGAGCTGTGCCTTCGTCTGCGCCGCAAATTTTATTTATTATTATTATTATTTTTATTTTATTAGCTTCGCCATTATGATACCAAAAAAAAAAAAACAAACAAACAAAGCAAAAACAAAAACAAAAACAAAACAAAAAAAGCCAAAATACGTTTGGCAGGGACATCGCAACAGCTAAGTAGCCAATTACTGCGGGCCCAGAAATAAAATATATATAAAAAGAAAGAAGAAAGAAAAACACATTACATGCAGCACATTATTGGTAAGTCTAGAAATCTTGTGTAGTTACATTTTAAACAGATGGATTTAAACGTTCGAGGATTATCCGGATCGTAGTTCATTCTGACAGCATGAGAGTATAGTAGTAGTCATAGAGAAGAGATTTGAAACTAGTAAGAGTAGCATTAGCTAAGTCCATTCTGTCAGTGTGTAAGTTCCAGATTCTGGCTGTTCTAATAAAAAAAGATTTCTGGTATGTTGTAGTTCTACATTTCTTGGGGACAAAGATAGGAGAGCTAGTAGCGGATGCTCGAGTCGTTCTAGCGCTTTTGCGCACAACGAGAACAACAGAAGGACTAAGGTGGACTAGATTATGCGTAGCCCTATAAAAAAAATACCATGTCTAGGAGCTCATGCCAATAACAAACAGGAAGTAGATCTAAAGATATTAACCTTTCCTTATAAGATATTTCTGTGATAAAAGGTAAATGGAGAATAAATTTGGTTGCACGTCTTTGAATTTTTTCGAGTTTGGAAATTAATTCAATTGCCTGAGGCGCCCAGACCTGAGTTGCGTACGCTAGGTGCGCCCGCACTAGGCCAAGGTACACACACAATCCCACACTCCAGAACGGACAAGACATCGTTGTTCAGTATTTCTGTGAACTTCCCGGCAAGTCTGGTATTAGGTTAAAATGTTACAGAGATATGGATAGGTAGATTTGTTTGCTTGGAGCTTTTCGTGGGAACATGCAGTTACTTCGGATTGGCTATCGACGGCATAAAGCTTCTCATACTTAACAACATTAATTTAAATTGTTCCACTTTGTATTGCTATTAAGTTATTTTCGATTTCTTCATCAAGCTAACTGGATAACCTAGCACATCGTTAGTAAGATATTTCAAAATATGACTTATTTTAAATCAACGGATGTAAATATCTGCTTGCTATTGTTGCTAAGTCGCTCGTGCGTGACACCGATTAGGAAGCGAGTGAAATTTAATTTCAGCTCGAGGTAAGTTTGGTATTTCTTAATTTGTAAACCTCAGCATCATATTTTTTTAAAACGTTTCAAACCATTAAAAATTTTAGTCTTGGATACGCGAAGCGTAGGAACGAGTATTGTTAGGGAGCAGATTATGCAAATTTGTCACTCACTCAGATGTAAACAAATCGATATGTCAACGGCATACCAATAGATATCGATTTTCCGAAGTATTGCCGGAACACCTCTATCGGCTTTCCGAAGTAATGTCTAAGGAGCAACAGTCGAACCGATGAACGGAATGAAAAAAATAGAGTAAAGTAAATTTATTTCAGCTCGGCTCGAACGAATAAACGGCAAAAGGAAAGTCCGATCAAACAGCCGTTGTATTTCCCACCGGCAGTAAAAAGTCTAATTTGCATATGTCAAATTTCGGTTGCGTTCGACACCTTTGTGTAACATTCTCGAAATACTGCAGTGTTTGGCTGGCTTCGTTTTGGCGAAATTGTCCTTTCGCCTGATATTTATCCGACCATTTGGACAAGACAGAAACCTTTCAAAAGGAGCACATTTTTTAAAACTCCCACCATATCTCCCTGCCTTGATAATTCATTCAAATGCGAATATGTAAATATGTACCCGAGGTTAAATTGTGTTAAGCTCATGAACAATAAAATTGATGCTCAAAAGAGCTGGACGTTTCGGAACGCATTAAAAAGTTGTTGAAACACTTTCCAGAAAGAGTTGTCACGCGTTAAAACTAGTTAAAACGCCGTTTTCTCGAGTCACCTTGGCTTAATCCCCCTTATCGCAAATACGGTCACATATCCACGACTTCTTCACAGTTGTACTTTGATTTATAAAACTCTGCGAGTGTGCCTTGTTATGTTGCGTTGTAATTAAAGGCGCTGCATTGTAATTTTATCGGACTTTGAGCGGCGTTCGTGCAACAGTGCTGCTAGATCCTAAAGATTTGAAACGATAGACACAAAAACCAATGACTGAATTGTCTTTGGTTAAAATATCAGAGGATTTGAGGAACTACCGGTCAACTTTATACCTCGCTGAATTTGGATTAATTTAGACTTTTGGGTAAATGAGAAAAGTGTGTCTAGTTATATATTTTGACACAAGAAGAATCGATGTATTCAATGATGATTAAGAAAGATTCAGAGCTAAGTAAACGTCTGTGTAGCGAGAAAATAAAAAGTGTAAAATTTCGAGTTCTCGCGAGGTTAAATCCGAGCTTCCGGTAGGATGACCGTTTTTCGTGGCTTTCTGCCGTTATATCGAATATTTCAAAAACTAACCTTATATCCTTGAGTTACTTACCTAGGCCTTCAACTGACAAAGTATGAGCGAAATCGATTTTTGACCGTGGCCAGCTTGTTAGACGAATGGACGAGATTTTTTTGCGACTGTTATTCTAGGACAGTGTAGCCTGACTAGAATCGTGTTGCCTTATAGCTGCACATTATTAAAAGAAAACCCTTTATTATATGGCAAACGCAAATTCAAACCACAGTAATGGCTATTGATGCTATTTTGAATTGCATAATGACCACAATTGTGGAAATTAAATTCCGATGACGAGATCCGAACGTTTTCGTAAACCTTTCAAATGCTTTAAAACAAGTGGCTTTGACTTTTTGTTAACTGTTAAGGTGGCTGGTACCGGTTTTACTCGCGTGGAGAGTCTAGCCACTAGCGTTCGCGTCACACTTTATACGCGCGAGATTTGAAGAACGGGAAAAACAAAAACAAATATGGCGGCGCGAGGCTTCCTTCGAGCAAGGCTACGTTTGTCCTGTTCAAAAAGAAATTCGCGTTTATCTGAGGCCGTATGTACTCGATCGACTTAAGTTAATTCAACTTACATAGGAAATATCAGGTTTCCGGAGATTGATAATGCATATTAAATTTCCAAAGCGATAATTCCCACCTCCACAGTGATCGATCGTGTCGGGAACCGGGAGCATAAGGAACCGGAAAGTAATTGTACTAAAGCTGCAAAGGTCGGATAGCACTTCAATTTCACTTACAGGTAATACATCTCAACATTCTATTACTTCTATGCCTCACCACCTCCTGTTGTTTGCAGCGAATCATATCTGCACTTGTGTCATAATTGCATACAGTTGACATGTGTTCTCAGGTGTTCTGCGAGCAATTTAGTCAATTCCATGCTTTCGCTTGGTGTTATTTAACAAAGACATGCTTAGTCATGCCACAAGTTGTGGAGAAATTCTTTTAAGTGAGCCCAAACGCTCGTCCAAACAGTAAAAACAACAACTGTGAACTTTAAAAATCCACGGTACTGAAATCAACTCAGCGCGTGGACTGTAAAAAAAGCTACGGTACTACGCTACTCATAAATTGCCTTTTCTCGCGTTTATAAAAAAATTCCGCTTGATAGAAAATTTGTAAAAACATTTTGCAGTTTCCTGGGGGGGTCACCGAGTTAGTTTTCAATTTATAAGTGCCAGAAAGCTTAAATACAGCTCTGAATAACCCTCAAGTACCGTTGCCATGGTGACAGCTGATGACGTAATAATGGTTATTTTTGGTTAACGACTCAATGCATAATTTAATCTTGCAAAAGTTTCCTTACGGCCTCGGTTTGTCTTTGTGTTCGTTTCTCTCAAAGTTTATGTCGTAAAAAAGCTGAAAACAGGTACCGGCCCCCTTAATAGTCATATCAAAACCAAAAAACAAAAACGAGAAGTTTATAATTCCTGTAAAGTAAGTGGATGCTGTTGTTCTGTGTGAGATACAACTTGAGGTTAAATGATTCTGGCATTCTTAACACGAAAAGCGAAAAATTATTCTTTCACAATAACTGCAAGGTAGAATAATACAAGCCTTCATACTCCGGATCTGGAAGCCAAAGTTTTTTTTTTCCTTTGGACAATACAATACACTCACTGTAGACAAAGCTTTCTTGCTTCGTTCGGAAGTGGATTCCCACTTGATTAGTAATAGGTTAAAACATTTTCATTATCAAGACGATAAGTGGGAAAATTACTTTTGCATTAACTTTAAGGAAGAATGAAAACAAGCCTCCTCAGACAGATGGTGACAATTATTTTCTCCGCAGTGGCCCATCCAATGTGATCTCTGTGTTAAAAGTGTTGAAGAATAAAATCTTCATTGAACTCTCACAAATTACAAGCGCTTTATAGACCTAGACAGCTTAGCCACCTCACTATCAAATGCACCATATCTAAATTCAGTGACGAATGGCCGTAACTATCTACAATTACACAGGTCAGAATCTTGGACAACTGTTTAAAATTTATTGTTTTGTCGCTATGTTTATGAGCGAGTCTTAATGTTTTGTTACACATTTATTGAAACTTCACCTCACCACTTTGCATTGTAACTAACTTTAGTTAATTGAACAAATGTCGCTCCTTTGATAGACAGAGTACAAAGCCGTGATCGAATTTAAGCATTAATATTTTTCATCACCAGCAGGCGGCGAGTCCACTTCTGACTACTAATAAATAATTTACCATCCATCATTTTCGATTTGTCAGTATCTCTATAAAGTCAGAGTACTGTCGATATTGACTGAAAAATCATCATATAAAGTAGGCTCATAAGTGGCGATGTTAAAGTTCAAAATCGGTCATATATTTGGAACATATAACCGCATATTTTTCCTTGGACAGTTCTGTGACATGCCATTCTGATTTGTTGTCACGCTTAGTTAAACATCATCTATTTTAAATCTACATCTATTTTAAATTCTTTTTTCTTCTTTACATTGCAACAGTCATCGGGTAGAAACTGTCGAACAGTGCCTTCAAATACAAAAAAAAATTGTAACAAAGATACAAGTGTTATGTAAATTAAGAGACTTGTAAAGATTCACTCAAACTGTTACAGCCAGTGTGTAATTTCTATTCCATATACTGTAATCATGGCTGCATGCCTGGCCTTTAGTATTAATAAACCACGGAACGGAAATTAACACATTTAATATATAGATTTAGTCAAGCCTAAAAGCGAAGCTCCAAGATTATTTTTCAGTCCGACCGTGAATCCAA
This sequence comes from Pachyseris speciosa, assembly GCA_016490735.1. Taxonomy (NCBI): domain Eukaryota; kingdom Metazoa; phylum Cnidaria; class Anthozoa; order Scleractinia; family Pachyseridae; genus Pachyseris; species Pachyseris speciosa. The sequence goes on from JAEMWC010000350.1 coordinate 244,978, forward strand.
AGTCGACCGTTGTTTTTCAATCTGACCATGCCATCCAGCCTCAAATCGAACGTAATCGAATTCAATCGAACTCAATCGAACGTTGGATTGCGTTCGATTCCTCTTTTGTTTTGTGTTGTTGTTATTGCTGTTTGTTAAGAGTTCGATTTTTTCGACTGATTACCAAACCCAATCAAACCCGTTCGCATGATTTGTGATCGATTAAGTTCAACTCATCGAACGTTCGATTTGGTTCAATTAGTAACGTCGGTGTTAACTAGAATACCACATAATTAGGTTTCCCCGAGTTTGAATTGGACAAATTAAAACGCCTCACAGTATATAAACTATACTAATGTCTGTTCGAAAGGTGTGAGAACTGACCAAGGACTCGGGAAGTGCGAACTGCGGAAAATGTAATGGACCATCACCTAGTACATATAAAACTAAGGCAATGACATGCGGTATCAGATAGTTGGAGCCCGGAATGAAATGAGCTGTATATACGGCGACGTTTACAAACATTTTCAGTCTGGATCTACCAAAAGACTATGGGTCAATCAGTAAAGATCACTATGATTGTCTACTTTAGTGTATAGAGTTCTATCAATGATAAAAAAAAAAAAAAAAAAGAAGAAAAGAAAAAGGTTTTCAAACTCATCTTCCTCCCGCCCATAATCAGTTTCTATATTATCTGTTATCAGTACACTGTATACGTCTTTCTGAATTTAACCGGCAAAAGGGTTTTGCGTCCGATCGGCACAAGTTGGCAAATGTTTATTCATCGCAAGTCGTACACTCACACGGAAAATCCAAAATCCGAAGTCATAAATTATAACTGTTTACCCACAAAGAGCTCCCAGAGAACTCATTCAAATGTGTCTGTGGGTTCCAGATTGAACTGAAATTTGGAAATGTTGGTATTTGAGGAGAGGGGTTAATCGGAGTACCCAGAGAAAACCTCTCGAAAGAGAGAAGAAAACGAATTGTAACAACAAACTCAACTCACATACTGTATGACAAGATTTGAACCCTGGCCACATTGGTAGGATGTGAGTACTATCACTACTGCGCCATCCATACTGCATGTAATCAACATTTAGGAATAGGAAGACACCGCTCGCAATTTTAGAAGCTCACAATTTTAATGATAAATGAATATCTAATAATTTTATTTTATTTACCACTACTAGTTAAGTATTAATGTTTTGTTCCCATTGCCTGTGGCTTGGATATTCTATCTGGAAACTGGAAGTTTAGAGACAGAGGAGCCTTAGTTGAATATCTTGCATACGTATAGGTCGCCTTCATTACAAAATAATGTTTTCATTTCATCTACATAAACTGCAATACATACTTTTGCCATTCTCACTTGCCACAAGATGTAGAAAGTTATACAACTGCTACGAACCTCCAAAGCTTAATAACTGCAGACATTCAGGATTTCTGGTCAAAATTGGCACTGATTCTGCAAAGGGACCTCTTCTCATCTTTAAGCCTTCCATACCCTCGAGATTAATGGAAGGATCACGGGTGAAGGAACCATCTTCAAGATAGGCAGAGTACAAGATTGGAAATAGGCAGGTTCGCCAAAATCAACCTGATGTCGTTGAACAAATCGAACCCACTGCGCTCTCACAGCCGGATAAGAAGAACATCGACACACCAATACTTCCTCTGTACAGCTACCGTTCCTACAACTTTGAGTTTACTTCAACAGATTCCGTTACTTGTTGGCGTGCATATGGTGTCGGTCCTGGCGATGTAATCAAACTGGATGCATCGTCTTCTAGGTCTTCTGGTGAGTAGACAAAATATTGTATACATAAAGTCGCGGTTTGTTCTGCGGACTGACAAACTCTCTCATTTTGCCGTTACTGCTGTGTTCTTCACAATTCGACCTTAATTAGATACAGTAACGAGTGCGAAAACCTCTCTGATGAATAGTGTTAGGTGGAGAGGAGTGAAGGATGGGTGATACTTGCTTTTCAGTAGTATCTCTTCAACACCTGCTATTACCAATAATAATAATAATAATAATAATAATAATAATAATAACTGCATTGTTTCTTGTTTGTAGATAAAAATATAACGAGGATGTGTGTCTCGTCATGTTTCAGAACCTAGTCATAGCGGACTAGAGGCAGCATTTTCTCCAGGAGACTTCAAACCTTTGGGCAACAAGGTGACCAAAGCCGCAGCTCAAGTAACCAACACGGAGGAAATTCCGAATGTCAATCCAGAGGAGAGCAACAAGGCTGCCGGGGTTTATTCATGTCCCCAGGATGGGTGTGTGCGCATCTTTCAAAGCACTTGTCTCTCGAGAAATGCACACGGTCGCCTGAGAGACATACTGTGATAGATCTAGCCAGCAAGATATAGATGAGTTAGATATCCAGGCATCAGAAGAGGAGACAAATTTCACTAGCGTCAGAGACGTGGCGGTTACAGCAAGCCAGATCCAGCATCCCATTACGTATGACCAGTTCGATCTTTGTTCAATGGCGAAAGGTGATACCTTGAAGATGCTCAAGTTACCAATGC
>JAEMWC010000350.1:252500-275000 GCA_016490735.1 Pachyseris speciosa
CCACAAGTTTGTTCTGTATTCGATATCTATATTTACCGTAATTCAAGCTCCACGAGTGGAAAAATTGTATTGTTAATAATAATAAACCAACGGAGGGGAATAAATTCATTGAAGATGACACAAACACACACACACACACACACACACACACACACACACACACACACACACACACACACACACGCACACGCAAATAGATGGCCCTGAATTTAATAAGTTCTTCTCCCACTATGTCCACTATGTCCACTATTGTATTGATTCATATTTGAAAGTTTCGGGTATTTGTAAGTTTATTATGTTTTCAAGTCAGCCATTTTTATTTCATATATGTAGATGGCATCTAAATTACTTTCTGTTTTACTGATACTACAATGCGCACTTGAACATCTCCTGATCTACTCTTTCGAACTCTCGTCGCGTTGAATAAATTCTGTTCCATCGGCTTAGCCGCAAGTTTATTAAGATTTAATTGCATTTTATCATATAAAATAGTGCTCTGCGCATGCTCTTATTTCGTCCATAGTTGATAACTGGATTGAGAAAACCGTTCATCATCATGAGAACATTGTTCATAGTTCGAAAGTGTTCCAGTCGCAATCCCATCGCTATAACGATTACGGGACTTACTAAAGCTGGCAAAAACGTAAAAATAAAACATAATAGAATAACTGAGACGACACGAGTCATTTTTCTCTCTCTTTGTACTACAAAACCCATATTTCTTCCCAGAATCCTCGCATGGCGCCTGTTTGCAATAAAAAATCGGATGTAGTTAAAGAAAATACCTAAAATGCATCCAACATAAAACAAAAGTATTACAATGAAAAATGGTGCATCGCCTAATCCTTTCTTTTTTAACGTGAAAACCAAAAGGGTGACCATAGCACTTCCAAGCCAACAAAACATAATTAGTTTAAAAGCCCGTAAACGTGTCATATGATTTTGGTACCAGCACGGTTTGCTAATAGCAAGGTAGCGATCTCTGCTGATCAGTGCCAGGTTAGAAAGCGTCGTCAGGTAACACAGAATACCTATGTACACTATGTTTTCGCGAAACGGCAACGTGCATATGTTTGGATGAAGTAAACGGTAACCATCAATTGCAAGAGTACGAAGAGCAAAAACCAAATCCGTAACTGACAAGCTGCATAGTATTATAACAGAAGGATGCCGGAGATGAGGGAACCGTTTCACTGTGAATAGGACAAACGTGTTCAAAACAAACGACATAACAGACAGGAATATCGCGAATGGTCGAGCAACGTGCATAGTGATCTTCTGCATTTGATACTGTAATTCATCAGGAAGGTTGAGGATAGGACAAGGAAAAGGAGACTGAGTGGAGTTGGTGAAATTGTCTGTTTCTCTCATTGCCCTGAATTTCAAAAATGAAATGACAATTAGAAATGCAACTTTGCGGTATAAAAATATTGATCAAGTCATTACATCTGATAAAATATTCATCCTCACACGCCATACCTATCCTAAGTGTAAATGGACTTCGTTTCTTTAGGCTGATCGTTGTGTGCGTTCTCAACGGCAGTGTCGTCTTCAGCTTCTTTTTCCAATTCGTTCCTTTAAATCGCTTCTCATATGAGGCTTGTTATTCCAGAAAATACCCAATAAATATCACGAAGTAAATGCAACCGATGATTTTGTGAAATGAAATGGTTTGACAAACGGTGCCGCAAATCGGTGATGACCACTTAGCGATTCCATGTACTCGACAATGAAGTGCCCTAATAGCTTCTCGTTAATGAGGCACTCTACACAAGTAAAGCCGCACTAGAGAAAGCAGTTGAAACACATTGACTGGAAATGAACCTTTAGTTTACTTGAAGTTGATAATATATTTTCTTGCGGAACTAAACATCAAAAGACTAATGCTTTTTTTATTGTTTGTTTGTTTTTTTGTACCTTCTTTACGTCACTATCTTTAGAATTTTCACTATCTTTACTATTATCTAAAGAGTATTGAGAAAACTAAAGGCTATTTGATTGACAGGAAGATGAGGTCGAATTTTCATATTTTTCGCCCCCAAGAAGTACTTCAAGCTACTGCATTATCGAAATCGTCACCAGTAACATTTAACGCTGGTTTAAGCAAATTCATTGGATTAGATCTGGCCTGACTCCAGAACAGTTCTTATGCTTGTTTGCGACGCTTCGAGCTTTCCTTGCCTCGCGCCACACAAGCTTACGGCATTTCGTGTCTTAAGAGGAAAATTTATTTTTTCTGCGGTGTAAACGCTGGCCTTTAAAATGTCTCCAAACCAAAGAAAAAAGACAAAATGCCAAAGTCTTTTTCAGTTAAGTTATGACTAGAAACTTTCATGGTTCATAGCTGGTTGATTTCTTGTCACTTCTTTGTTCTTTGACTGTGTGTAACTTTCCTGACCGTGCAGGGTGATGTTTGTTCTTTTGCCTTTTGCTCTTTCTGAGAACTACTTCAACTTACCTTTTTATTTATTTATTTATCTATCATAACCATGTCTGCGTGCGACAGTATTGAAAATCTCATCTTTCATTTATCTTCTCAATCTCATCGCCAATAACCCACCTATCGCCATTCTAATCTGAGCAGCATACAGGACATTTTTCACAAAGGTCTACTTTAATGATCTGAGCTCTCACGAGTCTCCAGTAGTATCTCAATTATAAACCACCCGGGGGGGGGGGGGTGGTCATAGGTCCGATTTGCTAGTTTACAGAAAACGAAATTCTTTTTTCCGCGTTTACGTGTCACAGAATTGAATAATCACACCGGCTTTCATTCATTATTATGCTAGAAATTTATTATCTCACACACGTCATAGTATACTTTTTCCTCTTTCTATGAGTAATTAACTTGCGATGTCTTTATTAAAAATAAAAAAACTGAAATATTAATACACTCGTGTTGTCCTCAGTGTTTTTCCATGAAGCATAGTAAAACTGTCTAAAATAATAGACGAAACAAATACTAAGCAATTTGCCTAAAAAGAATCGCAACTAGTTATTAACGATGTCTCCCCTAAAAAACTATAAGTACTTTAAAAGTTTTTACAAGTTGGAGTTATAACTATACATTTACTACCTAACGCAAAGGCTAATTAATTAATTGTCTATTATGCAATTGCTGTCAAAATTGGACTATTATTGAAACGTTGTTTTTTGTTTCGAAGAAAAAGATGCGGAAGAAATATATGCATTGTTCACCATTTTTAAACTCTAAAACGATTTTCTAACACATCAATAGGAAATTCCTGAAACTACTTGACAGATTGGAATAATTGCTGTTGGATTTCATTCTATCTATTTCAATTGGTTTGCTTTCCTAGGAGGAAAGAGTCTTTAAGAGTTACAGAGTTACATTTGATGCCAAGAGTAGCAGAGAGGTAAAATCATCTCTAAACCTTCATTTTAAGGGCATTCAAATCCGTTTCGATCTGCTAAATATTGCACAGGGCTGGGAATTCGAATACGAAGTTGACTCAATCAAACGTCAAACCGCGGCCTGGCCAGTACTTGACTACTTGGCGAAAAGCATTTTTGAAATAGTGTGGTTGACGGAGAAGACTGGGGAAAAGTGATGAAGGCTGAATATCGCTGCTGCGATGATTTTGAGCTCAGTGTTCGCCTGAGGAAGAAAGGGAAGTAAGGTACTTTACCTCTAACTTTTTATTCTGTGAAATTGCTAAGTACAAACTCGCATCCAATTTTTCCAAATGAATCGTCCGTGAGGGAAATACGACAGCTACTTTTAGCAGCACCGGGAGCTAATTGACAGATCGTAAGAGGCAGTCCAACTAAGAGCGGTCCTCTCGACTTGGCGACCAAAAAAGGTTTTCCTTGATTTTTTGACCATGAAAAGGGTTGGTACACATGTTAGAAAAATGCTATTATTATTTTCCAATTCTTTATTTTTGCGCCACCACAGGCCCAAATTGAATTTTGGCTTACCTGCCCGAACTGATAGCGATCGAAAGTGTACATTTCACAGATTTTGTCAAGCTAGCCTGTTCCAGGCGTTCGGATTGTAAACGGCGCGCGATAGTACCGGCAGAGAGAGGCGAAAATAAATCGGCAAAAAATGGAGGGGGGTGAGGGGTGCTTGGGACGGAAGAATTGAACGCTCCATTCTAACATCGCGGCCTCCGCAATCAGTACCAGGAAACTGCAGGAAACTCCCTGCCGCATTCCATCATTATTTTCGTTTCCAAAAAAAGGAACTCGTTCCCAATTTCGGCTTAAAATATAAGGAGTTCGAGCTCCAATTTTCAGCTAGCTTCTCAAGCACTTGAGAGAGCCGGCTAATTTCAGCGCCTTCTTCGCTTGTCATCGTTTCTCCATACAACAATTCTGTTTAACAATTCCATGTTAAACTCTTTACCTTTAAAGCAGATCTAGTATGAAGTTTTATTTGTAATGGATGTTTTTCTTTAACCTGTACATCCTTTTTTTTTTTTTTTTTTGGCTATTCACCTATTACATACTTATCTATACATGTATTGAAAAAACAGAAATTTTTCTTATTTATTAGTTCCGTCCCATGCCAGATTTTTTTCCCTCCCATCCCATCCTATCCCATAACACAACAAACAAACCAATTAGCATAGTCACGTTCAATGTAACACAAGACAGCACGCGAGGTTATTCTTGTTGGTTATAACGGTCCGCGATGTTGAGTTTGTAGCTTGGAAACGTTGCAGACCGTAGCCGCATGAAAACCACCAATGATGGAAAGAAATTTGCAGAAAATAATGCCATTGAATCGGGTCGCTTGTGTTTGCTGGAAGCATTCAGAGCATTTTCTCAGTGGTTAGGCAGTGAATGTGTGTTGTTTCAAAATTATTAGCATAATGTAAAATTTTTATGTTTGTGTGTCCCAATTACCAAATTGCAAAATTTTAACTTTAGAATTTTATATTTTCCATCTCGTGGTTTACAACGTGAATTAACGAAGCTTATTCAATAGACTACTTAAAACCGCCAATGTTTACTTTGTGGGTCTCGCAAGCCATAGAGACTGATCACATTTATGCAACGTTTTACCACAACACAAGATTTCTATTGCATACAATCATTAAAGGAAGCTAAGACCCTTTGTTTGGAATGCCAGTAAAAGAATCTGAACGGTAAAAAAAACATCTTTTTGCCAATTTTTAGAATTATGCAAATGAGCTTTGACACCAACGATAAATATGTAAACATATGGATTTTCGTCAATTTTGAGCTCGTGGTGTGTGGAAGCTAAGGTGATACCCGCCGAAGAATAAACCAATTCATTGGAGTATAGACTTTGCTCTGATCTGTTTTTTTTTTTTTTTTTTTTTCACGATTTACACCAAACTTTTGAGATTTCTTTCCTTTCATTTGGTTAGTTTTCGATATGCAAATTAAGGCTCAAGAGAAGGGTGTCTTCTAATCTCGCTGGAATGCGTAAGAGTTTTTTGTAAGTTTCTATTTTGTCCGCTCTTACCGGGACTGCCTCTTAAATTTCTGAAGTACATGGAAATGGTTCAAATAGTCATAATTGATCGGTATCTTCGGATTACCGAATCGTTTACTCGGGTGGAGTCAGCTCACAAGTACTTTGCAAGAAAATTGCATTTTTTAAAGGTTTTATGGTTACAAAAATATCTTTGGGTTTTATAATATTACGTAATGTAACAGATATAATATAGATAGTATTGTGTAATATAGTCAAGTATTGTGTAATATTAAAATTATTAAAACTAGTAATGGTTCACACTAAAACTGGGCCCGCTGTTAATTATAACAGTACATTTTGTATTTCTGTTTACTTGTTACCGGGGCCAGCCGAAGGCTGGAACCGGTCATAAAATGCTGTTTGTTCCTTTCGTTTTTTCAAAGTCTCGTTTCCAAGGCCCCACTTTCCGCTGTGACAAATTTCTTGAAGTGCACATAGTAACTTTACTCGAGGCAATCGAAGGCATTTCAGACAAAGATTATAACTTTTGGGGGCACGAAAACTTCTACAACCTTTACGAGAGACTACTTCATGTGCGAAAACTTAAGAGTGGATTTTTTGAGAGACGTATTTATGAGCGACCACTGCACTTGAGAGTGAACCTGTTATCGAGAATCAAAGCGAACATATTTCAAAACTATCTTTACATCAATCTCTTGTAAAACGTAAGTTTATTCACTGCGTTTTATAAGACGTCTCAAGAACAAGGGTAGCATGCTAAAAAAGTTTCTCTTTAAAAGGATTCCTTCGATTCTTATACCGAAGTCCTCGGCGAAAAACACACGAAAAAGGAATTCAAAGAGAAGAAATCGGATAATTTTTTCGCCGCCCGACGAAATTTTACAGCGCAGCGAGAGAAAGAGGAAAGTTGTACATCAAAAGGACGACAAAAACAAGGCCATTATTTTGAAATAAATCGTTTTTCAACTGTGTAAATTTAGTACCACCTTAGCTCTATCCCCAGTAGTTCCGTAGAAGCTGAACAAGACTCAATAAAAATATATTTGAGGGAAGCGAATCTACTAAACAAACAAATCACGGGGGTCGCTGTAAATGTACAGAAATCCAAATCCAGCGTGCACTAAAACTCTCAAATGAAGGCAACCAAATGAAAGAAACGCGACAGGAAGTTCAATAACAATAAATTTTCATTCAAGATGAGGCAAAAAAAACTTATCTCGAGCACAAAAAATGTTCGAAATTTCACAGACGCGATTCGCTGCGTGAACGCGTGTTCGAATTAATTATTCACGCAAAAGCGAAAACGTGAGTTTTTCCCACAAATTTTGCAGTTATTTTATCGGCTGTGGCTTTGCCTATCGTGCTAAAAGCTGAATTCAACTTCCAACTAATATGTAAATTGCCATTTTTGTTTTCTAAAGTCCAGGCAGCTGCTTTAAATCCGCTATCTGTATTCAAAACTCTCTTGAAAGCGCACCGATCGCCTTGTTTTCGTCGCGGTTGAGGGAAGGAAAAATTATTCACAAGAAAAGTTTGAGGGCTCCGTTCACCTTGATCTTCCATTCTGAGGCTACCTAAACATCGATTTATGTTTTTCCTTTTTATTTGAAGTGCCAAGGAAGTAATTTGTCCGTTTCAGGAATGAAAACGAGACCCTGGAAGTTTGTAGATTTGGCCCGCAACGTGCCATGATTACCTGGACTTTTCGAACCCGTGATTTGAAGACAAAAAACCGTCTTCAACAGCACAGGGTGACCTCGTTTTGAAAAATTGTAAACTATGACTAAATTAAATTTACTTTTTTGGATATCGTTGAGAATCAGCCGTTTGATTTAATGTAGATTTTATGCCAATTTTTATGCGACAAAGCATAGGCGCCCTTGGCCGGCGTGATTTTTATTTCCAGCCCTGCTGGCAGAAGAGACCTCTGCTAGCAGGGAAGATTTTTATGAAAGCCGAGGCGTAATTTCCCTGCTAGCAGAGGTCTCTCACGACGAGGCAAAAATTAAACGAAGGAGAGAGACCTCTGCCGGCTCCCGACGGGCTTCCTGTCACGCATGCGCTTGCGTTTCCTTAACAACGAGTGACGTTTTAGTCACGTGCGACACAACCCACAGAACCGGTTTGCGCGCGAAATTTCAGCCGAAGGCGCGGGATGTGTTGTGGAGAATTAGTCGCAATGTCAAGCGATGCCGAGAACTCCACAATCTCGTAAATTTGGGGAAAGCGTGTCATCTCAGACGCCCATTAAACCAGTAGGGCCTGGAAAAAACGGAAAATGCATTTTGTGTGGTTTAGATTTCAAGATAAGCGGGCAAAACACTTGGAGATCCCTCAAAAACGAAGATCTTAAAGATAGAGTTTGTCGGCTGTTGGGGAAGACGCCTGACTTTGAACGAGAATCGACTCGGCTTTGTAAAAAGTGCTTTCGACGCATTGAAGCCTTATATAAACGAAGCAAGGATATTGAAGACAGTAAAAGGGAAATAACTGAACACTATGAGAAGACAAAGGAAAGAAATAAGGCTTGTTTTGGCGTAAATGGCGATCGCTTTAAGCGGCTTGCCAAACAAAGCCCCGGCACGAGCGATAAAAGAGGAAAACGGCGTTGTTTTGACACTCCAGTAAACGAGGAATGGCGCGATGACCTTGGCTGTGTACCACACGAAGCAGAAGATCGAGGTACACAACTTCCGAATTATGGTGAGGAATGGCAAGATGACTGTGGCTTTGTACCGTTGCAATTTGATGAAGAAGATTTCCATGAGCAATTTCCGGAACATGGCGGCGCAAGCGAAGTTCCTCAGAATGTAAACATGCCGATTTCGCACAGTATTAGTGTCGTTGAATCTGTCCCAGTTGAATCGAACCGTGACTGTGTACCACACGATACAAAAGATCGAGATACACAACTTCCTAATTATGGTGAGGAATGGCAAGATGACTGCGGCTTTGCACCGCTGCAATTTGATGAAGATTTCCAGGCAGAATTTCCGGAACATGGCGGCGCAAGCGAAGTTCCTCAGAATGTAAACATGCCGATTTCGCACAGTATTAGTGTCGTTGAATCTGTCCCAGTTGAATCGAACCGTGACCGTTAGAACAAGCTACTTCTTCATCATCAGGCAATAAGACTATCAACAAAAGAGTCACAAGAGCCTTCTCAAATTATGTTTACGCCAACCGTGTAAGTGAAATAGGTCTGAGGTCTGAAATAGGGTGGGGAAAATCGCAAGATTTTGGTCTGAAATAGGGTAAGGGTTTCAGGACGCGTGCCGCACACCCCTACCCAATTTTCCTGGGAGTACACCACCCCCTGGGCATTTGAGTGAGTAATATTAAAATTTTATTGTTTTGATTCGTTTTTAGGTAACCATCTGTTATCCCAGTGGAAGCAAGGAACGAATGATCAATAACTCCCGCATAGCAACATTAGTAAAATACTTCGCGCTTGGGCTAAATGAACAGGCCTACAAATCACTTCTTAACATCCCTGAAGCAAATGAAGTAATCAAGCAGGCCTTTATTGCTAACTTAAACAATGAGATGAAAAATCTTGTCTCCTCAAGTGTACTGAGAAACTCAAGCCCCACTGACCTAACAGCTTTTGGACTCGAAACATTTCAGCAAGAGCTAGCAGAGAAAGCACCCGAAACTTTCCACTTGCTGGAAGCTCTGTGCTCTTCAGAGAGAAAGAAACTGAGTGACAGATCACAGGAGAATGCAGCCAATGTCAGTCAGCAGAAGCTTATTCCTCCAGTTATTCCCACTATTGGTACTATGATCCTTCATTCAAGGTGTGCTGCTTTGTCAGCAATGGCATACCGAATAGGCCTCCTCATTAGGTATTCAGGAGCTGGAAGAGTAGTAAGTGATATGTGATAGAGTCAAAATATGAATCACAAAAGACATTTTTTGGTTGTATTTCATATTGACTAAATAATTTTGATTTATATGGTAAAGAACATTCCTTGTTTAACTCACAATTTACTTTTCTATATTTCAAACTACTGGTCAATAATTTTTAAATTTTTTTGTGAAATGTGTTTTTTATTAACAATCTTGAATCTGGTCAAAAATAATTGTCAGATTTTATGCACCTACTGTATCAATGGTTTGCCCCAGGATGGGGGTTAGGGGAGGGGGGGGGGGGGCAACCCACGGGAAATTTGACATTTTCAGGTTTTCAAATGTCAATTTCCACACCCTTGTGCCTCCATTAGAAGTCAAATTCCCACACCAGGCACTAGCAGAACAAACTTTTCAAGATGGCAGTCCAGTCAAATTTCCCACCCTGGTGACCACTGTGGAAGTCTAATTCCAACCCCCCCCCCCCCCCGCCTTCCCCACCCTTTGTAGCAGGGGAAAAACAGAGAAAAACACGAGGCGAAATTGTGTAACTACAATGTGTATTAACCATTTCTATCCAACTGAACACATGACCGCAGAGTTCCAAATAAGGGAACAGAAAACGGCTACACCTTCCCCCCATCCTGGGGCAAACCATTGATAGGTGCATTACATGTGCCATATCAAGTCAAAGAACACCATCAATTACCCATTGATTCAATACCATTACCTACTGTTTGCACAATTTCATTTTTTGCCCTTTCAGTGTGAAATAAATTAGTGTAGTTATTTTCCATTTGTTTAATAATAGAGTCATATATTTTAACTTCTAGGGTCTTGAGCTGCTGTCAAAGCATGGGATTACCCCACATTTAGATACTATCGCCTCAAAAAGCAAGGAATTGGGAAAAAATCATGACTCTCAACTCCTGGAGTGGACGAAATCAATTTCTCAAGCAGCTGAAGTGAGGCTCTGTGCAGAAAACCTAAAAGAAGAATTGCAAGGTCTGAATTATCTTCCTTTGCAGCCATCTCTTGAAAACTTTGTGGAACATGTTCTTGTTACATCTAGGAATGAGGCCAAAGAATGTGGAAGTAAAGGTCATGTGAATGATGCAACAGTTAATGATATCACCACAGTAGATACATCTGCACTCAATTTGTGCTTCAGCTATCAACCAGGAGACACTGTGACAAGTGTTTGCAACAACCTTAAAACTAGAGGCGTAAGTGACAATACACTTCAAGAGACCATTAAAGCTGTTTCTGAAGCTGCAGCTAGCCAGGACAAGAACGACTTGAAATCTGCAATTGATTCAGTTCTTCATCAAGAACAGCCAAGGGGATATCAGATAATTGGAGACAATGTGGATTTACACATTAATGTGAGACACTTGAGTCAACAAAACAAAAACAAATCCCTGCATACTTTCAACCTAGTGGCGATGCGAGATGTTGTCTCGGGAAGCAACCTTCCCGACAAGCATGTTAAAACACTTAATGACATTGAAATTTCAGAGTTTTTGCCATGCCATAATGATGTGGAGCAACTTAAGAAGGATTTCATTGTGATGTGGGCTAGAGTAATGGTAAAAAACATTCCAGCATTTAGTTTCTTAAAGGGTGTGGTGATACAGCACATCCAACATCAGTACAGCAAGGAAATGCAGGCTATCACTGAGGAGGTAACCTTAAAGGAAGTAATAATTATTAATCCTAGAAATGTTTAGTCCAAAGTGGGCATCTTTACAGGCTGCTCCATTTATAAATAAACTCTAATTATGGTGTAAAAGTCTATTTACAAGTGTTTCCCTAGGCAGTTACGAGAGCTTTTTGTAGCAGTTTTAAATATTGTGCAGATATGCTTTTGATTACCAGATGCCAAACCAAAACCGAGCTCCTATTAATCAAAGCTTTGAATGTTGCTGTTGTTTGCCTTAATTAGGCCCATCCTTTAAAGAAAATGTATTACAGTTATAAATTTTTGCTCATTGCAAGCCTATCCAAAAATTGTTAACTACCTTTTCAACCCATTTCTCTGCTACAATCAAATCACTGATAAAATTTTAAATTTATAATTTATGTTCTTTAGGTTCCACTGGGATGTCTCCCAAAGAATGACACCCTCAATGAGGATATGGTGGACATATTGGAAACACTACAGGAGAAATATGTACCAATGGTGGAGAATGGAGGTGAGAGTGTGCCAGCTGATACAGTGTTCTTCGGTGGTGACCAACTTACGGAAGAGCGGGAAAGGAACATACAAAAGGCCAGGATGGATGGAGAGACGACGCAAGAGAGACTAGAGGGAGTGTGGCCAAAAAACGAGGACTGGCATGGAATTAGAATTGCCTACCAGGTAACTTCTAAATACTTGTTCAGTAATCCATGACAAAAAAGAGGTGGCATATATGCAATATCTTAAAAATAAACAGTCACCCCCCCCCCCCCTCCCAAGCAACTCGAACTGTATCTCCTGCTAACAAACTTGAAGTAATTTTTGTCTCCTTTCTGTTACTACATACTTTCAACCTCATCCCCTCCCATATTTTTGGAAACTTGCTTCAAACTCCTGAAAATTATATCTTCAATTTTCCTTTAATTTCCGAGTTACATATATTGGGAGACGACTGTACATGTTGTATGATTTCCCATTCAATGTCTCATAAGCTTCTCATCTCAGTCAGGCAAAGATTTTAAATATTAAATAAACAAACAATAACAACACCAAAATCAAGGGTATTGAATGTCAACAGCACAATTTTAATAGAAATGAAAAAAGTGACACATATGATAAGCACTTTCTACTGTAAACAGATTTTTGATTTTAATTAGGGTGGAGTGTAAGATGGCAAGAACTGTTTAATTTGATTGTGGAAATGGATTTTCCTCATTTCCTTATAACTAATGTCAAACAAATTCAAGGCTTTTAAATTACGAATAATTTTTTCCTATCTTCAGGTTGCTATAGACATTTTACGCAAGTCCTCCTCTGTAGCGGATTGGGGCACGTTTGCCTCTAATGCAGTGGTATCTGGAAATACTAATGCTCTAAGGGACACACTGGACAACTATGATGCTGTTAAAGAGTTTTTTAAAGTTGAGAATGAGGCTATGATGGTTGCAGCGACCATGAAATATTTCGGAATGGACACAGTTGATAGTTTGCCCACAGAAAACAAAATCCCTAGGAACTTACAAAAGTCTTCAAATGAAGAGAAGCGCAAGTGGCTCCATGGACACACCAGCAGAATGCTTGATGAGTATGTCATGGATGGCGTGTCAGATATTGAAACAGCTAGAAATGAGATGGGGCATGTTGGAATCAGACCAGTGCTTCCCTGCCGATTTTCTGGTTGCACACGATCATTTGTCTATGCCAAATGCCGTGTCAGCCATGAAAAAAAAAATCCATGATTTGGAAGTAACAGAGGAGAAGCAAGATGAGACAAGTGATGAGACCAAGGAGTCAGAGTTGTCAGAGTCAAAGGAGGACAATGTATTTAATTATGGATGTCTACACTTAAGTCTAGGCCTTCTTCTCCACAATGCAGATGAGAAACTTTTGCATGCTTCGTTTTAAAGTGCATCGCCACCATTTCACGTCTGCATTTGGTTTCTGGATTTTTGATGAATGCTTTCATGCTATCATCGCAATGCGCCAAATGGTAGGACTTGAAATACAATATACCGTAGCTTTCCCTCCCATCTCGTCCTGCCCGCCCGATTTCCTGAACATATTCTTCTATGGTATCAGGCATGCCAAAATGGCATACCCTTTCTACATCTGGGATATTTACCCCATTCCTAGGGCTGTGGTAGCAATCACTACTCTCACTGGACCATCTATGGGAACAAAATTATCTAAGACCTTTGTCTTTAGAGCCTCAGGTGTCTTACTGTGAAACATGGCAATGTTGGAGATGGCATCTCCATCAAGAACACTGTCAAGCATAGAATATAATTCCCCACAAGCATTTATTGACCGACAGTATATTATTGTTTTGCAGGTTTGGTTTTTTTCTTTCTTGAGTTCTTCTGTCAGCCAGGAAAATGTTATTTCCAACTCCTCTTCTTAAGAAAGTTTTTGCACTGACATTTTCATATTGTTTTTATCAGGTGGCTTACTAATGAAAAGTACATTTTTCATGTACAAAGTCTTGATAATTTGCTTTCTTGTTTTCTTTGCTGCTGTTGCAGTCAAGCACAGTAAAGGTGCTCTTGTGAAACCCCTCACATTGCCTATTTTGCTGTAGGCATCTCGAAGGGGTGCTTTCTCTGGCGAAGATCCAAAGCCCCTTCAAAAAATAAAGAAAGAAAGAAGAGAAACGTTATGAGAAGTCAATTAAGGGTGCCTCACACTGGTGACAACATTAATGGCAAAACAACACAGTTTAATGCACCTTCTTATCAACATAAGAGCAAATTCATTATCATCTGGGAAATATGAAAACCTTGGTTGGATATCTCAGGTCATCACCTAGAAGTTGTCTTCGTCTTTTATAATAAAGAGTAATTACATTTGAAACACGTAAACCGATGATAATAGCTTGGGCCTTTTTGAGTTGATGACAGTTTATGGTTCAGTGCATCAACGTAACGGCTTACAAGTTGACTTCAGTAATTATATCAATAGTCGGGGATTTAAAGATTTTGTCATTACTATTCTTACCAGTTATTCACGCAGTGAGACTCGTCAACTACTATCCCAAGCAGGTGCTCTCCAAGTTTTTGAATAATTTGCGTGTTTCCAATTAAAGTCTCCGGGCTAACGTAGATAATTTCAGTGCCTTCTAAGGATGGCAACTCGGAGCCCTCAATTTTGGTAGCGTTGATCTCTAATTTCTCACAAGACGATAACTGGTCCTTGATAAGGGCATTCAAAGGAGTGACAACTAAAACCACTGGTTCTGTAGAGAAGAGATCCTTGTAATTGTAAACAAGAGATAACTCGGCGGCCACTCGTACTGATAGTTGGTAGATTAAAGATTTGCCGTAGCCCGTCGGTAGACACGCAAACGTATCGCGTCGTTTAAGGAAACCAAGTATGACTTTTCTTTGTGGAGACGTTATTTCTTTTATACTTTTATCGCCAAGCTTAGAAACGGATGATTTTATGGCTTGATCAAAGTGACAAATTTCGAAACTCGCGGATCTCACGGAAGCCATAATCCACCGTGGCCTCAGTAATTGTCAGCGTACAGTCATACAAGGCACGCGCATTACACCTTAAACGAAACCGGTTTTGAAAACCGGTAAGTTTCGACCAGAAATTTGGTCGGCGGCTTCATCAAGCAACCCGTCGGGAGCCGGCAGAGGTCTCTCTCCTTCGTTTAATTTTTGCCTCGTCGTGAGAGACCTCTGCTAGCAGGGAAAGGCGTAATTCTATTATCGAAATGAGTACACAGGCAAATATCATTTTCTCTTTTCACATTAGTAATTAGACGTTTTTTCTCCAAAAAATATTTGCGATAAAATAGATTTTCATGTCCCGCGATAAACTTCTTGATGTAAACGACCCTTATGCATGCTAGTGTAAACGTGGGTTGCCAAGGCAAAAGTGGCCCCGATAAAATTCACGAAGTGATTCTCGTATTTACACCGTTTGTTGCTTGTAGGAAAACTTTAATTGCATTCACTTGTCATTCCCGCGGAAAGGTGAGAAAACCAAACAACAATCAAATTCCATGTTTCCCGAAAACAGAATATTCATAAAATGAGCAAGCATTCTGGAAAAAAATGGCCCCCGCAGGGTCTTGGCCAAGAGGCCAAAACTCGAGGAGGCATCATAGTACATATCGTATTGCTGTTAACTTATATTTATACCGTTTGTTGCTTGTAGGACAACTTTAATTTTGGAGCAGGTGTAGTGGTGAGACCGCTCGCCTTCCACCAATGTGGCCCGGGTTCGATTCCCGGACTCGGTGTCATAAGTGGGCTGAGTTTGTTGGTTCTCTACTCTGCTCCGAGAGGTTTTTCTCCGGGTACTCCGGTTTTCCTCTCTCCCCAAAAACCAACATTTGATTTGATTTCATTTGATTTGAGTTGAGTTGATTTAATTAGACTTTATTTGTTTCTGTATTTGCTCGGCCCCACTAGCCTTTGTGCTATAAATACCACCGAGGGTAAATAAAGGTTATTATTATTATTATTATTATTATTATTATTATTATTATTATTATTATTATTATTATTATTATCAATTGACAATACCGCTTAATACCGTGACAAAGTTGACTCGTTGTTACAACACCTCAATAGTCAACAGCCGACGATCCGTTTCACAATGGAAACAGAGAATGACAACTCAATTCCCTTCCTTGATACGTTGATCATCAAGGATTCGAACGGATACCTCTCTACCCGTGTTTACAGAAAACCTACACACACTGACCAGTACCTAGCGTATGATTCACACCACCCACAATCTGTAAAACGCGGTATTGTTAAGTGCCTGTACGATCGTTCGAAACACCTTATAACAAAACCATCAGTTATCTCTCATGAAAAGAAACACCTCTCATCGGTCCTTGTTTCCAACGGTTATCCGTTTTCGTTTGTAAAAAATCTTACGAAAACCAAGGGACGAACAACCACTAAAGAACCTGAACCCGAAATTAAATCTACTGTGGTTCTGCCATATGTCAAAGGCACATCGGAAGCTCTTCGCCGTTGCCTACAACAAAAAGGCATACGGACTGTTTTCAGATCTGACACAACTCTTAGATCACACCTAGTGCGACCTAAGGACATTGTCGATCCAGTAAAACAAGACGGAGTAGTCTACAAGATTCCCTGCGAATGTGGTAAGGTTTGTATTGGAGAGAAGGGAAGATCTATGCATGAACGGATTAAGGAACACGATAGAGACATACGGCTTGCTCGAGCCCAATCCTCCGCCGTTTCAGAACATAGCAACGCGACCGGACATTATCCGCTCTGGGACGAAGTTAAATTTATTGACCGAGACCCACATTGGTACACCCGTAGGGTTAAAGAGGCTATTCACATAAGACTTCACCCTAACATTATCAACAGGGACAGTGGAATTGAAATTCCTGAAGCGTGGATACCCACGATCAAACAACACAACAGCCGATCAGTACCAAAGCGGACCGCTGAGGGAACAATTTCTAGTCTGAACGACAAGGATCGAAATCCTCCAATCAACAACAGGCTAAGCGAGGATCGAAATGCACCAATCACCACCAGCCACAGTACTTCTTATACTCACACGCAGCCAGTCGACACCATCGCCTGATGAAGACCAGCAGTATAGCGGTCGAAACGTCGCGATCCACATCTTTGTGACTCAATCGTGAGACAAAAGATTAACTCAGCTATCATTTGAAACCACGATGACGAACACCTTTCATAATATTAACTTTAATTTGCATTCTCGTTTTACTGATTCAAAGAGGCAATCACCAAGCTTCTCCCCCAATATCTAGTGGTCCTAAACCATAGCTAAGTAGCCTACAGTTGAATAGGGAACCAGACCTGTCGTTAGGTATTGCTCTAAGATGTTGCGAAAGTTTGGTTTTAAGAATGTATAAATGTAAACTAGCGTTGTATGTTCTTTTTTACTCCAAGTATTCAAGATTATTTTGTAACAACTCCAAACACAATTTGCAAAGGAATTTTATGACTTTACTCAACAGAATGGTTGTTGTTGTTGTTGTTGTTGTTGTTTTTTTTTTTTTTGGGGGGGGGGGGGGGGTTTGTAGGGGTTGTTGCAAATCCGTGAAAGGGGGTTCATATCTACTAGCAGATCTGGACTGTGTGGTCCAAATCCAATTCTGATCCGCAAGCAGATCCAGATCAGAGGGGGGTGGGGGGGGGGGGGGGGAAGGGGGGGGGGATGGTCGAAATCCGCTGTGCGACCGGCTCACTTCACTTTTCCATGCTATTTTCTACAGCATTGCCTCTGTAGATTGAGTGAGGACGAATGGGTGATATGACAAGCGAAGTACGTGTATATATAAATGGCAGTAAATAATAATGATTTTGGAGTTCCGCTTTTAGGCTTGGCTAGATATATATATGTATATATATATATATATATATATATATATATATATATATATATATATATATATATCTAGCCGAACTTTTCAAAACCAGGCTCATGAAAATTTGAGGGGTTTTAGAACTTTCTTTATCAATACCTCGGTTTATCAAAAGGGAGACTTGCATTTAGGCCCGTTATGAACCTACAGTCTCTGTCAAAGGGAAGACAAATAATACATGTTATTTGTCTTGCAATTAGACATGAAATTGACGTGACCTCTGACATGAGAATTTTGGTGCCTTATTCGGCCAAATCTCTCTAGAATACGCTCTTTCTGACGGCAAAGTTAGCTTTGGAATTAGCGGCATAGATTTAGGCGAAGTCTAGCAGCGTTTTCAACCGAGCGTTCGTGATTGCTACGAAGAATCACAGCTAATTATTGTCGAATTTTATTTGTGTAAATTATCGCTCGATTTTGTGATCACTTTTGACACCGGAAACCAGTCATTATGACACTTTCAGACTATCAAATCACTCGATAAAGTTGCGAGGGCGGAAACTAGTCAAAAAAATGTTCAAACTTACGCTTTCTGCAGACAAATTCCCAGCCATGCCTTGTGTCTTTCTCGATAATTTCATGAGGTAGGTCCCGGATGTTTACTGTCCGTGTTAGCGAGGAGTTGTTGACGACCATCTAGCCACAGCATTTTTACTAAGTCTTTAGCATGCTCCAAATTCTACACCAGTTTCTCTCCCTGAGCCTTGAAATGATCACCGACACCTACTTTCTGAGGCTAAAGACTTGTTACCTCTCAAAGCAGAGCTCTCAATATCCCTGCATTTTTCCAGCAGTACCGCCCGGGTAAACAAAGTACTCGTTTAGCAAATAACTGCACAGCAGGATATTAGACGAGGCAGACACTGCACCTCGCAAGACTTTCTCCCTCACTGGACTTAATGATGTCCTAAGGAATACTCTGCTCTAGGAGGCCAACGGAAAATCAAACTCTAACGACGCCATTGCGAGCTAACTGACCGCGCGAAGACTTCAAATGCACGTTTCTTTCTTTGAGAGAGAGTGGAAACTAACTGACAAATAAAACTGGAGGGGATGGGGGGGTGGGGGGGGGAAGTGGGGATAAGACCTTAATGCAAAGTTTAAGTCAGGGACAGTTTCTTTCTCTTCTTCTAATTATTAATGTAGCTAGCATGCCCCCCGCCCCGTCCAAAAAAGATAAAAAAGAAAAAGAGTGAGAGACATGTAATAGGAGTTAGTATGGACTCCAGGAGCCCTGTTTTGAAAACTCCAGCTATATATATATATATATATATATATATATATGTATGTATGTATGTATGTATGTATGTATGTATGTATGTATGTATGTATGTATGTATGTATGTATGTATGTATGTATATATATATATATATATTAAATGGAGACCCATCACGGAGTAGGTGTACTAACTAATACTAACTAAAACACTTTCAAGTCGTGTGTGAAGATGTCGGATTTTTTCTTTTCTGTTCACTAGCACATCCATCGCAATTTATTGAGCTTTGTTTGTTATTACAAAGGTCTTCATGAGACGACTATATGAGGTACGTTAGGTATGGGGTGGGGAAAGTGTGCCCCCGCTTTCAAATGAAGGTGAATCAATTTCAGAAGACCCCTTTACCTTACAGAAAATTTTGAGGGACTTAATTTAAATATATGGTATATAGGGAGAACTTGAAAAGACATAGAAATTAGAAACACCGCTTACCAAGTAGTATATTGTGCAAATTAATTGATTAGTTCTTTCTCTCGACAATAATTGTTCCTCAATGTGCTTTCAGCAAAACCTCATGAAAATAAATTTCCTCTGAAATTTCATTACATGCTTCGACACAAGGGCGCTAGCAGTCATGATATATTTTCAGAGGACGTGGTAATCCACTTATCAATAGACTACTAAGAAAATTCAAACTGTTTGCATATCCAATCGCACATTAATTTTTTGTCAATGAACGCAGTGTGTACGAAACGTAAGTACTAGTAAGTACCGTTTGTTTTAATCGGGCATATGAAATTATTTTTGCATCGCGGGACGTTGCGTTCGCTTACTCCTAACCAAATTTATATTGGTAGCCTCAAATTTTTGCCCTTGACTTCACTGAAAAATTTTCGTTTTCTGATAGTACTACCCAAGGATATTAAACTAGTAGTTCAGCTAATCCTTCTGTTAAGAATTCGCGTCGTATTATAGCATCTACCTTTGCCTTCTATTAATACCAGATACCATAAACAAGGATTCTCCCATTAATAGGCACTTCCTCTAATTAATAATGTTCGTTGAAGTGGAGCCAAACAAAGTCCAATGTGCATCGTTTATACACAATAACAACTGTTTTCAAACCGTACCACGATTCCCAACGCTTAAGCCGATGTACGACGTCGTTTAGGAACGGAATGCTAACAGCTTTTGCTAACCAGGAGCGTTCGTAAAACCACGAGGCGCGGTATATAACCCCTTACAAAGGAACTTAATTTTTTTCGCCTCCTTCTCCTCTCCGTATCTTGCTGTCCATTCCTGGTCTGCAAGATGTTCGTCAGCAAAGAGATCCTCGAACTCTTCCTCGCCGATTCTGCTCTAGTTCCAATTCATTCACTAGAACTGAGCACGTTTTCTGCAAATCTCCCTGAAGTTGCTTCGAACACAACAAATTGGGCAATTAAAGATAGAGCACCTTAAAAATTCACATTCCAACCTGTATTTCTTTCTTTCTTTCTTTCTTTCTTTCTTTCTTTCTTTCTTTCTTTCTTTCTTTCTTTCTTTCTTTCTTTCTTTCTCTCTTTCTTTTATTTATTTATTTTTTTTTTTGGAAGGTGGATCCGTAGAAGCGCTCAAACATTTTGGAGAAAGTCTATAATTCTTGCGATGATTTGTTGTAATCAGGGAAGGCACATGTTTGTCCGCCTTGCGAAAACCACCACCTTTCCTCAGTTATATTATTGGCATCTAATGAACATATGTGCACCTGCTGTATCATGTGGGTTCTTTAACGTCCCACAAAGTTGTTTACGAACAAATGCTGCGGGAGGGGACCTACGTTTTATCATCCTATGCGAGAAAACTAGAAAGGCTAACATTTGCGCATCATTACAAAGGCAACAACTTCTCCTCATTTTTTGGGACCCTAAGTGTTGGTCCGACCAGGATTTGAATCTGTGGCCTCCCGTTCAGCAAATTGCGCCTCATCCGATTGGAATGACCAGTTGGTAGTTCAGCCTCTAAGTAAGTATAGTCAGCATACTGTCCTTATACCATGAGTTCAAGCCTCCAAGTCTCCAGAACTGATACATGGTTTCTCAAGTTAATAAAATCAACAGTATCATTATAATTAATAATGTATCAACGTAATATTTTTTTTTTTACTTCAATTCCTTAGTTTCAATACATTCAAGAAGTCAACCCTAAAACAAAGAACAAACCTCGCTATTGCGTAGCCCAGTATTTGTCAGAATCAACATTCCTTTATTTGGCTTGGGAGGCTCAGGTTTTCTTATTGACTCTGGCAAGATCCTCACCTTACTTCCATGAGGACCTATTTCTCCCTCCACAGATACAATGCTAACTTCCACATTTTTTTGGATGAATTGGTGAAAGCGTTTTTGCGAGGCTTTGCCGGACTATGGATTCGCTTATTGTTCCGTCGCTTTATCCTCGTCCTCGTTTGGCTTCTCGCTGCTCCTGAGTGGATGGACTTTCTGTCGCCTTCTCCCCTCTCTTTATCCTAAATAACGTTTGCTGTTCTTTATTCGACTTAAGACACATGTCCTTAAACAGCCTTAAAGTCTTGAAAATGTTTAACGCTATTGTGGCAAGCTCTCGAACTTTTCTTGGGAACCAATCGTCTTCCGTGAAAGCTAGACCTGTTAGTCTCAATAATCATAAAAAGGTTTTTTTTTCTTTGACTTTTCTCCAAACAAATCAATCGGATGTCTCGAAAAGGTTGAATTATAGAAGCTTTTAACAAAACAGGAGTACGGTCCATATTTCTTTGCGTAGCAACTTCCGGCTCAACTGCCCATGCTCAAATATCTAGCCAATGAAAAGATTCAAAATAATAGCTGTGGTCACACTACGCACTTTTGCCCAAGGTAAACTTGACTTGTTGACAGTTTTACCTAGGGAAACTTAAATTTAGAAGTGTGACCGATTTTTCCCCAGAGAAATTACCTAGGGAAATTTTTTTCCATTGAAACTTGAATATGTCAAGAGAACAATAGAATTTCCCTTGACAGTTACCCTACATGTTTTGAAGGGGTAAACTGAAATCCCGAGGTAGTTAGCCAATAGATGCTCGTCGGCAAACGCGCTGATGATAGATTTGATTTAATCGCGTCACGTTTTACTTGCAAGTTCTTTGTCGCTTTTGTCGCATGTGTGCGTGTATCAAAGGAAGAAGATGGCCTGGTTCAGATCAAACGTGTAAGTATAAATTATTTGCAATCAGTACACGTTTCATTTGGCTGGATTTACGCAATATTTTACCTCTTTTTACCTTTATTAATCCGGCGGTTTATAATTTCGTTTCAGAAACCAGTTTGCTAAGGGAGACGAACAGGGCCCGATCTATAATGGCTTTCTTTTCAATCGGCTACATCAACAGAATCCAGGGCCAAGCGGACTGTTCCTTCAAAATCAATTCATCCCACCAACTTCACTTCATTTAACTCAACCAAGCGCCGTCACACCAGCCAGCGAAATCCCGTCAACGTTGAGCGTAATTCAATCACCATCAAGCGAAATTCTTTCCACTTCGCAATGAAGCTAAGCTGCTCAAGGTCGCGGGAATCGTTGGTCTTCAACCGAAACAAGAACATTAATTTTGTCCTACAAGGAGCATGCCGAGGCGCTCGCTCGAACTAAAAGCCCTCAGAGAAAAAAGGCCATATGGCAAACTATCCTACAGGCATTCAGAGAGAGCTGCCAGGATAATGGAATTGAAAGCGAGAAAACATTGACGCAGCTAAAGGAAAAGTGGAAGAGTCTTGTCGACAAGTACAAGAAGATCAAAGATAACAACAAAGCCACCGCAAGAGGACGTGAGTCTTTTGAATTCTTCGAAGAGCTTGACTCCTTCTTAGGGTGTCGGGACAAGATTAGCCCGAGATACATGTGCGAAACCGATATTTTCACCGATAGTCCGGACAGG
>JAEMWC010000350.1:277500-315000 GCA_016490735.1 Pachyseris speciosa
TTTAAATTATCAACAGCTAAAGGTTGAATTCTGGAAGAAAATAACGCCCCCTGACCCAGGTCTTAAACTACTTGAGTAGAGGAAAAGTCTAAAAATGATAAGCTTATTAATAAAAATAAACTAATTTGTTTCTTCGTGGATGTTAAGACCTTCAGGATCAATTGTTCTGCCTTTTGAAATTAAAAAAGCTTCCCTGGCCTTACGGATTGAGTCTCTGTTAGAAAATATTTTCTCAATGGGATCAATTGCATATCGTTAGCAGTGTGGTTAGGGGAGGAGAGGAAATGTTCCGCGACTGTGATAGGTTTAGATTTGGTGTTAGGGTTATCTATGGTACGGCAGTGTTCATTAAATCGGTCTTTTCGTTTTCTGTCTGCGGGTGGTTTGGGTAGAAAACTCAAGAGTGTCGAAGTTAAAATTGATAATTGCAAAACAAAAAAAAAAACAAAAAAACAACATTGGAAAATACGGCCATAGTTTTGTTTTTTCCCTTTGAAACTTGCCATTCTAAATCGCTGACACGTTTATTTAAAAAATCCAACTAAAAGGCTTTATTTAAATATTAAAAAAGGGTTTATGTCTGCGAAGACACTTTAACATTTGTATAAAACTTTTTTTGTAGAAATCGAATTCAACCACTCTTCTTTGCGTTGTAACAATGGCAGTGGAACCTGCTGAACCGTGTCTTCATATACTGAAAAAAGGAAGAAACAACAGTTATGTAAATTAAGAGTAGACTGTTATCATCACTAAAGAGTCACTCAAAATGTTACAGCCAACGTGTAATTTTTATTCCATACATTGTAATCACAGATCCACAAGTTGCATGCCTTTAGTATTAATAAACCACATGAAGAGAGACCTTCATATCAAAGTTAAAACGACAAAAAATTTTTTTTGGTTTGGCTTCAGGTCCTTACCACATTAGCTTGCTACACTGCCTGTATGCGCTAGGTTAATTCCATTCATTGTTACAACTACGACACAAACACTTAGGTACTGCACATAAAAAGAATGCTATACTTAAGGCCATTATTTTATTTTTGTTTCTATTCTTTTTTGTTACCTTTTTCTTTTGATTTGCTTAGTTGGTTTTGATTTTGTACTTGTTTTCTACAATCCTGGAAAATTTGCTAGCTGCAAGGCGTCTTACTCTTTCCTACTGGAGCTATTGGCTTACTTGTAAATGTCTCCCGCTATGGTCATCATGTTCAGCAGTGCTTTGCGCAAGTCAAAATTTCATTCGCAATCAGTTAAGCAACATATCGAAAAGAGCGTTGCATTATATCAATGTAAATGTCTTCATTAAATCACTTCGTTCAAAATTATACAAAAAAAAAAGCAACAACGACAACAACAACAAGGGCAACAAGAAATGGTGCTATACAAAAATCGAGTACAGCATTGAAGTCCACTAACGCGTCGTTAGTCAACTAGGAAAACGCAGTTGCTGAGGGCTCGTTTCATAGAACAACTCAGCAACATACACTCTTAAAAGTTTCTCTTGGACGCTTGAGAAGAGTGTGCTAATTGTTTAGCGGTACGCGAGTTTGAATTCAAAGTGAATTTTTACATCAAATGATGGCATGCCGGCGTGAAAAGGCGCAAATTTTGAAATCGCTTCAAGAAACAACCCAAAATGGCTCAGTTTTTTGTTTATTTTATCGCAATGGCGACTAATAATTGCGGGGTCGTTTTAGTCTATTACGGCTTTCTATGCTAGTGGCAGTAGTTGGCATCCATTAAAAGTATTGACTTGTTTTGACTGTTATCAGTTCAACATACGGACTTCTACAGCTTGTAGCGTGGAAGGCGCGATAGCAAGTCGGCTTTTTAGCGGCTGCTCTGTCTTGAGATGTTACTTTTCTGAAAATTCTTGGCCCTAAACCTAGAGCTGACAATTTTTCAAACACTCGGCTAGTTTGTATGCTAAATGCTTCTTATACACTCGGTTAAACGGTACATAGAACGAGAAAAAAAAGTTGGAAGCTTTGAGGCAATTGCACGAGTAAAACAGACTCTGTACGCTTCATGATTGCCCAGCCCTCCCCCGTTAGAACATTATTTCTGCCTTGAGAATTATTTTCACACCCCACTACCCCAAAGACGGCATTATGACAACCTTTGTTTCACGAACAATAAAGGCCCTTTCCCTTGAACAAAGAAAAAGACCATAAAAGGAACGAAAATGTGTGGTATTGTCGACCCAAATTGCAACCCAAAGTTTGATATGATTCCTCAAACGAGAATTACTTTCACATTGCATCACTTGCAAATATCTCATAGTACTGTAGCTTCCTAAATGGCATTTGATTATTCTAGCAAGTGCTGTACGCGGGTCTTTATTTCTTCCATAATTCAGCAGTGGATTAAGAAGGCCGTTCATTGTCAAAAGGAGATAGTTTAAAGTTCTAAAACGATCAAGCGAAAGCTTCATTGCGTACAGAATTATTGGAGTGAACTGCGCTGGTAAAACCGTTAACAGAAAACACAATAAGACGACCGAAACAACCCCAGTCATTTTCCTTTCTCTTTGCGTGACAGAAGGGATGTTTCTTACGTAAATGCGTCTATTTCGCCTGTTTGCGATCAAAAAAAGGACGTTAAAAAAAATGATGGAAACGCAAACTACATTGAAAACAAACACACCAACGGCATATTTTTGGAGATTTCTTCTCTTTTCTGCCAAGGAAAGCAATAGAGTACCAATTAATCGTACTACCCAGCCAACATGACAGAATTCTCTTGAAGACAGATGACTTTGTCAGGTGATTGTGGTACCAGGTGGGCCTGTTGAAGGCCAGGTTTTAATCTCTGCTGATGAAGGTAATGTTAGTTATTGTTGCCAGGTAACAGAACATGACTGTGTATCTTCCGCATTCTTCTTTCGGCTGGATGCAAACGCTGGGATTGCTGAGAAATAGAACTTCCCTTAAAAAGGCATATAACCCGAATGTCAGATCAGTAATTGCCAAGCTGACAAGCATTAAAATCGCGGGATGGCGCAAACGTTGACATTGTACCACAGCAAGAAGAACACAAGCGTGTTGCAAACAAACGACAAAAAGGCAACCAATACGTTAACAGGTCGTAGAACGAAGGTATTGAGGGTTTTAAACTGATCGTCATCGATCTGTTTCTTGCAGACTGGGAACAGACATTGGTAATGATTAAACGTTGAGTAGTTGAAGGACTTGTTCAATTCTGCCATTCTCCTATGCGAAGAAATTAACAATAACAATATTTAACCATGAAACGCCGTGAAGGGAAATATATGACGTCATATTACCCGAAGTTATTTTAATAATTCTAAAAGAGCGTATAACTCTGATAACGTTTGACTTGGTTGAAAGTCGTCGTCAGTGAGAATTATTGTAAAAGGGGTTATCAATACTAAACACAAGAACTAGGTCGTAAAGGAAAACTAAGAGGCGCAATCAATGCTTGGTGAACTTAACGCCAGTGTAGTCTGTTGTGTTGGTTGAATTGGCATTAAGTTTCTTTATTTGTAATTGATATAGTTGGGGCTGGATTTCAATTGGGACACCGTCCAGTTTCCTGCTCCAGTTGCTGATATCTATTTCTTTCTTTATCTATTATTTATTTATTTATTTTATTTGTAATATTAATTGGACCGAGTGGAGTACAATTCAGGCAATAATCGCGCGAATAATTTCAAAATCGGACGAGCGCGAAGCGCAAGGCCGATTTGAAAATACGAGCACGATTACTCCCTGAATTGTACGACACGAGGTCCAATTACTAATTAATCGTATCTATAACAAATTTTGGAATTAAAAATTTCTTTTGGGAAGGTCTTTTGAGCGAAAATGTCTGTAGCGCTTTCCATATGTTTTGAAAACTGCAGGAAACGTTTGCAAAGGAAGCCATTAAAGCGCGCGTAATTGACGAGAAAATCACGTGGGTATTTAATTACAGGTATCCAATTACAAAAAGTTCAAATTGGATACCTGTAATTGGACACCCACGTGATTCGCGCGCCGATTACGTGACAAATAGGCGCGCGGAGAACCAATCACGATCGAGAATTTTGTTATAGATACGATTAAGTTATTTATTTACTTATTTTTCATCACTATTACTATACATATATGTATATATACAACGAATTCAATAAAGTAAAGTAAAGTAAATATTATGTTACGTATATAGCCCTCGCCATCTAATCTTCCTCCCCTCCATCTTTCGAAATGTCCGAATGCTCAGAGGCACCGCGAGACATGAAATACGGCGGATACGACTTTTGACATGTACGATTTTGGAATTTCGGTGCCAATCTGCTACAAATTAGAGCTTTAACTTGAAGTGGAAGTCATGCATTCTTGGTAAGCTGTTGCCTCTAAATAAATAACATGACGAAGGTCAATAAAGACAACAACAATATACTGGTATCTATAATAATTTTGGGTTTCGGATTCAGATGTTCAGATCATCGATCTACGCACAACTAGCGACGAAAGAATTACAGTAAACCTTTCAATTTTATAGTAATCCAACCTCAAGCGTGTTAAAGGGACACTGTCATCAACGCGCGTGCGGCAGCTTTTGAAATCGAAACTTGAAAAGTTCAGGCGGAAGTTTTCAAGTTGGAGAGCTACATTCAAAATGGCGTCGACCGTCCAAAGTCAGTCGAAAGCGGTGTTTGAACACTCGGCGCGAAAATGTTCATTCAGTCTCCTCAAGAGAGCAAAGCAAAGGGGGTCAAAATGCATCAACGCATCTACAACGGGGAAAAACGTTTCGAAGGCTTGAATTTAGGGGAAATTCCACGTACACGGCAGTGTAATCGATCGAAGTGTATTAGCTGGTAAAGTTTCTATCTTCGCGACTCATTTGTAGTCCCAACAATGTCAGAGACCATCACATCATCGTTCGTAGATAAACGTTTAGTATCGTCGCTTTAAAATTTGTATTTAACGTGGTATTTTGAAGACAAACCTGCATTTATAGTTGGGAGGCACTACACTGGTTGTGTTCAGTTATGTGTTACGAATTAAACCAAGCGGTGAGTTTTGAAACCACGGCAATTTTTTCCCCTGTTTACCGTCATTTGACTTCAAGGTCGTCGCTCGCAAATAAATCTACTCTTTTTCAGTTTTAAAAGGGCATGTTATGATCGGCAATATATTGAGTTATGTTGGAGAGAAAAAATTATTTGTGTGATAGGTGAGCGCTTGAACTAACGACAGTATTTCCGATCACACTTCACTGAACTCGACTGTCAGTAAACAAACACTGCATAAGTTTTGGTTTCTTTTACATTTCTTGGACTCAGAATATTCGTTTACAGATAACTGTACATTCTGTTAGCCTCAAAAAGGCTTCTTTAATGTAGACTTCTAAAAACAACAACATATCAACGCGTTCACGAAAATCTTTCCGTGTGAAAAATACCGCGCATGTCAATCCATGACAGTGTCCCTTTAAGGTTTGACCTAGCTCTTAAACTGGTATATTTTTGTTTTAAGGTGAAAGATTTATCCAGTCGTTATGAAACTTGGCGAGCAATTTAGTATTCGCATCCTCACCCATTTGACAAGCTCTTTCATCTTAAAGTTTGGTCACGTGATCTTTTAACGGCTAAAAATGATGCAAATCTTTTGTCGAAAACGGAGTATGGAAAGCCATCCTACACCAATACTTTGTTTTTGTTCTTTACTCTCTTGCTCCCGCTAAGGGCTTGATCATGCCGCCTGTTAATAATCATTCAGTGTCGATAAGTTCAGTATCCCTAAAAAACAAATCGAAAGTTCAAAATTATTCGAAATGGCTGAAACCCCGACTTTTTGCTTTCGAAATACCCGCTTCCTTGGCATGAGAAAATTGTCCCGGGGACTGGGATCTAGTTAACCACAGTCGAGCGGAGCTTGTGGTGTCACATTGTTATGTTTTTTTTTTTTTTTTTTTTTTTTTCTTTTTGCTTCGAAGCTCCTTTGCCGCAAGTGAAAAATATACACACGCAGAGTTGATTGAAAGAAAAGATTTCCCGGAATTTAAGTGATTCGAATGATCCACTTAATTCCGAGTCTTCTTGAAGCTTAGCTGAGTGCGAGGAATCGGGAGAAGAAATGGAAATAGTGACTGGACATCTTGAGCCGTACACAAAAGAACCGCTCGAAAGCGATGGCGAAAGTGTCTTCGGGGAAGACGCAAAGATGTTTACCTCGATGGCTTGACTACGCAGGTTTAGAGGCCAGACTTGAAAACACAGAGTGGGAGTTCACGAATGGTTAGTGAATTGTTTGTTTGTTTGTTTTTCGAACCGCGATTTTCATGTCACACTAATCCATTCTTCAATTTTTTTGTTCTACGGAGCACTAACAAACAGAACTGTCATGTTACACGTGGCTAATTTGTTGAGGGACAAGCTAAGCATGGAAGAGGCACCGGCGATGTGCTGGTATGACTGAAAACGAGTAAGCGATATATGTATTTATTGTTAAGAGAGCAAAATCTCAACCAAAAAACGTAACGGAACGGTTTTGTTGAATTGCACCGAAAGGTGAATGTTTACCCAGAATATGATCAGTCACCATCACTATACTTCAACATGGAAACTACGGGCGCTTTCCATTTGCTTAAAAATTCCGAAAATTCCGGTTTGGGGGTAAATGGAAAACGTTTTTTTGGTTCATCCGAATGGAAAATTCCCGGAAATGGTGGAACTTCTCAAAAGGTAGTCCCGTTTTCCCGGTTGGAACGTCCCGACTGGTTTCTTCCGTTCCAATTGCAATATCCCGGTAATATTTACCAGTTCGAGGCCCACGGCAATCAAATTATCACCGCCATTTCGTAAACAAAATGGCGGCAGAGATGATGATGTACCAGTGTTCGTGCTGCTTATTCGCAACTCCCTCCATGGAACATATGCTGAGCCACGACTGCTCTTCTTATGAAAATGGTAAGTAATTTGAATTTGGAAGGTGTACTCTTTTTGAAGGGCTTATATTTAAAATAAGGTGCCTACACTTTACCCCTGTTTTCGCGCTCAAAATGGTTTCAAATTATTTGCTTTGTTTTCTTTAGCCGGAAAATATGACGTCTAACAAGCTGCAGACTTGGAAGGATCATGATGTTAGGAACTTAATCACCTCTTGGGCTGACCATAAACATATGTTTGGCGGGAAACAAAGGATAAAGGAGATTTTTGACAAAATCGCTACCGACTTTAATTCGAAGTCCAGTACAGTTGTCACAGGCGAGCAGTGCATGCGGAAATGGGGCAAGCTAGTTTCCAAGTATAAAGAGATCGAAGACCACAACAGCAAAACGGGGAATGATCGGAAAACCTGGAAGTTCTACGACGAACTTTCGCAGTGTCTTGCTCAGGAGGCCTCTGTGAACCCTGTTTGTTCTATAGAAAGCTCCACCGAAGGACCTCTTGGAGTAAGCGACTCCCGCAACAGCCGAAGAGCAGCGGACAGCAACGAGGAAGAGTCAGATATAGATGAGTCTGAATCCACCGAGGGAGCTAGCCATGAATCAAGTTCTTCATCAGTTAAAAGGATCAAGCAAAAGAAAAGAACCCCAAAGAGAACAAAGAGTAAACCATCTGCTGCAGAAATGCTTGAGTTCTTGCATACGTACACTGAGAAACGGCAAAAAGCTGAGGAGGAAAAAGTGAAACTCTTGAAAGAAATGAAGGAAGAAAAGCAGGCCTTTTTTAATCGGCCACTAAATTGTATGGAAAAAAAGGCAAGCTCAGACTAACCCTAAGCGTAAAATTTCAAGGGCAGAATGAAATAACATTGGCAGCCAATTATGACACCCTTGTTGTTGTTGTGTTATTGGGTATGTCTGTTGATATTTGAATTTTTCTTGTTGTTTAGCAACTTGATATATCAGATTGGGATGTACTTTTCTTACAAGTGTTGTGTACAATCCAAAAGCAGTCATTCATTATTATTGTAAACCAAGTACTTGTACATGGACATAAAGCTTACCTTCAATTATCTCAATCATATTTCACAGGTATCTTGATTTGAAAACAGGAAACATTTTTACAGTTACTACATTTAGTAGTTTTGTGTTGTATATTACTCTGTTAAAAATAACCCTTTTATGCATGCTATCAAAATACTGTGCTTCATGCGATGTAGGCAATAATGTATAAGACAAGGAAAAAAATAAAGTATCTGTTTATTTTGTTACAATAAGCTGTTATTTTGTTTTTATCTGATTTCTGTTGATTGAAGTAATTATTGCAAACAAGTTAAGTTCAGCCCACCTGTTTATATTTGAATACAAAATGTATAAGCTACTCAACAGTAAAGCTAGTATAATGAGCCCAAACATACATGTGTAACAGAGGTAGTATAGGTTAATATTATTGTCATTATAACACACAATGTTCATTAGTTGTGCTCTTTTGGCTTCTGCTGCTACCAGTGCACCAGGGCCGCCAGCACCATGTCCATCACCAATTCCACCATCGTCATCATCATCATCACCACCATCTAAAAAGTATCCATCATCAAAGTCGTCGTTCAGGAGGCAGAAATTGTGCAAAACACATACAGACATGATTAGCTTAACCAGCAACTCCATATCCATTTGCTCTAAGCATATAAGTTTTCTCCACCTTCCTTTCAGGAGTCTTATCGAACGTTCAACCACAGACCTGACAGAAGAAACTTTAGAATTAAATCTCCGCTGTCTTGCAGTGAGGTGCCCATTATCTCTAAAAGGAGTCATCAACCATCTAAAGAAAAATGACATTTAAATCATAAGCTTGTATTACCATTCTCTGTTTAACACTGCTAGATTTTTAGAACTGTAAAATACAGTAGCAACAGCCACGGTTTTTAGTGCAAATAAGAAACAAGGGTAAATATGATGTACAAGGCTTGTAGGCAAGTAGCTATAAACCATCTTTTATATTCTCCAAGTGTTGTCAAAACTTTTCAATGGGTATCCTCCATCCCCTAACAGATGTGTGTCTCTTGGGAACTTGTGTGCTGATGTGGCAAGCAAAGATGAATTTCTCGGTATCCTCGAATCATGTACTGATCCTGGCCAGCCCACGAGAATGTCCCTGAATACCATGTTGTCATCGCATATTACCTATGACACAAGATCACAAAGAATGAACATAAACACATATTTCAGTAAACCAACATTTATACTAAGAGCATGCAGCTCTTAGGGTAAGGGTGAAGTTCTAATCAGTTCTGTAAAATATAAAGTTCTGGGCTCCATTTCTATATAAATTGGACCTATGTACTGTACATTAGCCAAAGCACCATTAATTATTGCAACATGAT
Source organism: Pachyseris speciosa (assembly GCA_016490735.1). Lineage (NCBI taxonomy): Eukaryota > Metazoa > Cnidaria > Anthozoa > Scleractinia > Pachyseridae > Pachyseris > Pachyseris speciosa. The sequence goes on from JAEMWC010000350.1 coordinate 286,785, forward strand.
TCACCTGTTGGTCACAGCTGAATGTGACACTTACCTGAGCAACCAGGGAGTGAAATTTTTTTCTGTTGATGTATGCATCTGGATTTACAGTTGGAGCTCGAATCCTTATATGGGTTCCATCAGTCACACCTACAATCCTTGGCAAGCCTAAAAAATCTTGGGATTCAAAATTTTCCATAATTTCACGCATCTCATTCTCTGCAAAACATCATGACAAGAGATTTGTGAGTTACTCCTGGAGGAGCTATTTAGCTGTGACTGTAATGAAGTTACGAGTCGAATCAAATCAAGATTACAACTTGTGCAGGCGATAACATATTTGTTTTAATAAATATTCTCCTGGTTATTTGATATCCAAGACGACAGTGAATACAGCAATTACGATACAATACAAAAATACTAATAACAACATACAATAGATTCTAGATAATTTCTACATGGGCGTACCGGTAGGCCACTTGATATATTGCTGTCGCATAGACATACAAGCATTTGTCACTCGGTGAATAATTCTAAACAGGCTACTTAGCGTCTCGTCAAATCTGTCCGAGACAAGTCTCATGACTTCAGAATTTGACATAAACCAAACATATGCCAACACTTGGCACTGGACAGGTATAGGTGGTCTTCCATAGCGGTTTCCCTGTGGAATTATTCCTGTTGCTGCCACTTCTCTGACTCTTGTCATTCGGAAGTGAGACTTAAACTCATCTATCGAATATGTCGCCATTATGACTTCCAAAAACCCGTAATTTCTGTTTAAATCTCGCCTCATAAAGATGGAAGTTGCTGCTATAACACAAATTTCTTCTTCATCATCAGAATCGATCAACATTTCCTCCTCATCAGCCGCCAAGGACTCATCTAACATTAATATCAACTCGGCCGCCATGTTGGTATCTCTTCAGGCAGCGCGCACCTCAACACAGGTGAAATCTGAGATAAAATGGAACAACCTTTTTCCATTGAGAAATTCCCGGAAATTCACGCCGAAATTTCCGGATTTTTTTCCTAAAAGGAAAACGCCCTACGAAAACCCTCGTACATGCTTTTGTTACATCAAAGGTCGATTACTGTAACTCCTTGCTGTATGGTGTTCTCAAATATTTATTGAAAAGGCTCCAACGAGTTCTAAATTGTGCTGCGAGAATAGTTAAATCTAATAAATATGTGAGGGTTATTTACCTGGAACGAGGGGGTATGTGATATATTCACCTGGTACCGCCCCGAGGGCGCAGCCCGAGGGGCGGTGCCAGGTGAATATATCACATATCCCCGAGGGACAAGTAAATAACATGCTTATTTACCAGTCGGTGAGATTTTCCAAAAGAAATAGAAGGCCATTAAATAACAAAAAACTTAGTTTCTACTTGGTCGTGTTGTATTTTAAAAATACTTTTAATGGTAGATTTTAGGAGGTGAGGTTTTGACTGTAAACATGTTTTTTCTGGATTTTCGGTTTTGTTTTTACAACAATGCGTAGACAAAGTGGTTTGTTATACTGGTACAAAGTGGGATTGAATTTAGTTCTGTATTATTTACACAACAATATGTATAGACGTTTTCGTTTGTCTGCTGGTATGCGTGGTAAACGTGTTTGTTACTTTTGCGTACAGTGCATTCAGTACACAACAGTCACGTAGTTGAACGACTGTCGTTAGATTTTGAAGAAGTTATGGAGGAGAGAAAGGGGAAAAACGCGGTATACAAGTCGTTGCGACGAGGAGGTTGCTAAGTTGACATTTCCTGTTGTTTGTTTTCCTTTAGAGTTAACAAGTGATGGGAGACTAAGTCGAAGGGAATATGAGCAGGAGACTAAGTCGAGGGGAATATGAGTAGGGGAATATGAGCAGGGGAAATATATATTGCATTGTTGTGCTATTGTTATCAGCTATTGTTTCAGCCCCGCACTCCCCTATTACAATCAAAGCCGCCACCAACTTTTTAGACAGTGAATAATATTGAGGGGTTATGTAATATATTCCCCAGAGAAGAACAAAGGAAACCGAGCCAACTGACAAATAAGATCACGTATTAAACGCCTCTCCTTAAGGAACTCCACTGGCCACCCTTCCAACAGCGGATAGAATTTAAAATTAGTCTAATCACATTTAAAGCACTCAACAAGCAAGCTCCATCTTATTTAACAGACCTTCTATGCTTTAGACCCTCAAGATCACTTCGCTCATCTACCAAGTCGGTCTTTTGCATTGGCTTCAGCAGTACTGGGGAATGGCCTTCCACAGTCAATAAGCGATTCACAATCGGAGGAAACGTTTAAACGGAAACTTAAGGAGCATTTATTTTTACAGGCTTACTGTGGACAATGAGTTTTAGGAGTTTGATTTTCTAATAGCGGAGCTACGGCGGCCCCATGGGCCGCAAAGCGGAGCACCATAGGTATAGAAACCCGTCAACTGCTTTTCTCATGGTAATCATGGCTAGCGATATTGCTCGTGGGCGCGTACGCACGACGACGACGACGTTGCCTAATAATTAATAATATCCTAATAATAATCATAATAATCCAACATGGCGGCTGTACTCCACATAGCCCACCTGGCCAGCTAGTTTACAGCGCACGTCTTTGATACTGGACTTTCATCTTATAGCCAATTGACAGATTGACAGCTGTTAAAACATGATGTCCGCTGACCAGTGTTACGTAACCATATCGTGGGCTCAAGTTAAAACCTCAGGGTGGTCAGCTGTTCTTTTGAAGTTGAACGTTGACCAGGTACTTGCTTTCGATTGGATCGCAGGCTCAAGCCAGGTGTGGGACACCCAAATCAAAACCAGGCTTGATTTTCGCGCGCTTTCTGCGGCTCGTAATTTCACATTCAGTTTGTTTCTTCATTTTGAGCAAAACAACTTCATCTTCTTCGATCGAAGTTTGTCTTTTAATTCGCGTAAAAGACATAAAAATCAAGAACTTGTCAAAAGATACTCCGGAAGGTGAATTTTCAAGTGATAAAAGAAGAGCGAAAGATTTTTTCTCAGGAAAAGCTTCAAACTTGGATCAATTGTGTGGTTGAAAACAAAATAATTCAACGCTTCAAGGGATTTCACTTTAACGCGGCATCTTGCATCTCACCAAGAAAAGTCACTTAACAGTTCACGGGCATTAATGGGAGGAACGAGTAGCTCAAACTCTGTGGAAGAAGCTTTTTTTTTTAATTTTGACAAACCGTTTGCTATTTTTGCGTATGCTTGTTTTTACTTTACTGAAGCTTGCGTATTTTCAAGTGGTAGAAACCTCTACAACACAGGACACTTAGGTAAATTAAATAAATTGAAGCCGAACATTTGGTTTAATCGTTGTTACTTTTGTCCAGGCAGTAAACTTGTATTTTTCTCTCGACTGGATATAAATAACAATAATCTGTACTCGTTTTGGACGCAAAGAAGTAGTTGAATTGTGTGTTTCTTTGCAAGCGAACGAGTGTTTTAACTCCGCATGGCTGACTGTTTTTCGACCTCTGTTCCTCAACAGCGTTGCTTATCTCGCAATGAGTCCTCGTAAAATTAAGGAGTAAAGCCCCGGCTAAACGATCACACATTTTCATCCAACATCGTCAGTTGTCAAACATAACGTTGGGTGGCTAAACAAACAAACAATGTTTGACCAAACACTAGACATAGTGAGTACACAGAACTATTTTTTGCGTATTATCACTGAAATTTCGACTTCATTTGGTTGCTTTTTACCGGCTGTGCACGTTTTGTTGGTTGGGGTGGCTAAACGATCAAACATTTCTTCGTAATGCGAAATGTTGGATGAAAATGTTTGATCAAGATGGAACATGGAAAGCCATTTAAGAATAAATACAATGTTGAGAGAGGTGGCTAAACGTTCGAATACGATGTTGGATGCAAATGTCTGATCGCTTTTTGATAGTTAAATTTGTTTTCGAACAAACATACGAGTCGTGTATTGTTTTCTTGTAGTGTTTTAATGAATTGAGGTTTCTGAACCGCGGTCAATTCCTGTTGACTGCTCTAAACATAAAATATTGGCGCAGGGAAAGCCATGCGAAGTTGCTCAATACCAGAAAAAAATATTATCGTGGAGCTCTTCTTTTAGGCTTGGCTAAATTTATATATTATTTTGGCCGTGCGGCAATCAGGACACTTTTGAAGGCGAAGAAGCCGGTATTTCGAAAGCGAAACATCGGGGTTTCAGGCATTTCGGATACTTTTTAACTTTCGATCTGTTTTTTAGGGATGTTGAACTTCCAGAAACGGGAATAAAAAATTCCGTGCCATTTGCAATTTAACGGAAACGGTAAATTAAGACAAATAGCTCACGTGACATAATGTCCAAACCAATCTCACAATGAAAATGACCTTTACCACATTAAAAAGCGTCATTACATTAAAATGGTCATTCTAAATATTTTGAGGCGGAAAGATTTTAGAATTTCTAAGGCCCCGTTTATATGGAGAAAAGTTGTCCCGGGTAAGAGGGTCACCCTCCCAGCCGAGTCAACTCTAGCGAGCGTTTATATGAGAAAAAATTGACCCTTTTGCCCGAGCCAGCAGCACTCGCGCACGCTCTGATTGTCTCACCTTGACCCGAGTTGACCCGGCTAGGCGAGCCAAAGTGTTTATATGGAGAAAAGTTGGCTCGGCTAGAGGGTGACCCTACCATCGAAAGAGGGTGACCCGGCTAGGAGGGTCACCTTTCTAGCCGAGCCAACTTTTTGTTGCTCATGTAAACGGTTCGCCAAGTGTTGTAAGGAAATGTAGGAAAAGTTGGCTCGCCCAGGGTAGCTCGGGTAGGCGGGTGACCCTTCTACCCGGGACAACTTTTCTCCATATAAACGGGGCGTAAGTGCAAACGTTCCCCGTTTCCTAAAACATGCATCGTGACGTCATTACTCAAGAGATGTCACTTGACACTAAAGACAACTTTTATGTGGTCAAAAAAGGGAAATACTTTTTTAATTCAAAATTTATGATGAACTAAGTCATCTTATATGCAGAAAATGGAAGCATTTTGAAATCTTTGCGGGGAGTCGTCTAATTAGAAATAGTCAAGCCTTAACACACATGGGACTGTTCGGAAATTTCCCTAGTTAACTTGTTTTGATCAAAATGTTTAGAGATGAAAGAAATTCAAAACCATTCACACTGGATTTTTGCAGAGTTTGTGAGTCTGACATATTAGTCGCGAACATGATAACAATCTCTTGGTTTCCAGTGAATAACATATCTATAGCTATTTTACGATATGTGCTGACCGTAGTGATTTTACGGTATGTGCTGACCATAGTGAGTTCTCATTAATTGTTTTGTCACACTTTTTTCAATAAGAATTTCATCATAGCGAATCAGGAGTCCACATCCCTGACGCCGTTTCTCAGTATGAAAGTTCAAAGTCTTTCCATTGCTATTTGTCTCTGTCCGCCACACTGATGAAATCGCACCGAAAACGCCTTAAGATATTGAAGGGAAAAATGCCGACAGTTTACTCCATAGGACGAAAACATTACTGCTCCTTCTAGCCTGAAACATATGCTGCGGCGTCGCCTTAGCTTGATAATGCGTGTTAAACCAAAACTTTCATGATTTGAAATTGTCTTTAAACGTAAAATCACAGCAAGGACTAAAACTTATTTCAAGAAACGACATAAGTAAAAAAAAAAAAAAAAAAAAAAAAACACTACACCAAGATTTCTTTTCATTCCTTTTAAATATAACTTACCCTTATCCTTTCTTCACTGTGAAAATGGAGTTTGCTTGTTAGACGAATGGACGAGATTTTTTTGCGATTGTTTTTCTATGACAGTGTAGCCTGACTGGAATCGTGTTGCCTTATAGCTGCACATTATTTAAAAAAAAAAAAAACCTTAATTATATGGCAGGCGCAAATTCAAACCACATTAATGGCTATTGATGCTATCTTGAATTGCATAATTGACCACAATTGTGGAAATTAATTTCCGATGACGAGATCCGAAAGTTTTCGTAAACCTTTCATGTGCTTTAAAACAAGTGGCTTTGACTATATGTTAACTGTTAATAGTCATATCAAACCAAAAAACGAGAAGTTAATAATTCCTGTAAAGTAAGTGGATGCTGTTGTTCTGTGTGAGAGCAACTTGAGGTTAAATGATTCTAGCATTGTTAACACGAAAAGTAAAAAAAATTACTTTCACAATAACTGCAAGGAAGAATAAAACAAGCCTTCATACTCCGGATCTTGAAGCCAAAGGGTTTGTTTTTCCCTTTGGACAATACAATAGACTCACTATAGACAAAGCTTTCTTGCTTCGCTCGGAAGTGGATTCCCACTGATTAGTAAAAAAGGTGTGTTGCAGTAACACACCTTATTTAAGAGTGTAATAGGTTCAAACATTTTCTCATTGTTAAGACGAATAAGTGGTAAGATTTATTTACTTTTACATTGACCTTAAGGAAGAATAAAAACAAGCCTCCTTACTCCGGATCTTGAAATTGAATGCTTCTTTTTTACATCAAAGTAGACAAAGAATGTCTTTGCGTCCCCTTCTTGTATGCCTCTGCAGCTAACGAAGGAATAACTCGAAATAATAATCCTGGAAAAAAATCAGTCAGATGGTCACAGTTATTTTATCCGCAGGGGCCCATCAGAATGTGATCTCTATGTCAAAAGTGTTGAAGAAAAAAAATTTTATTGAACTCTAACAAATTATTATCGCTTTACAGACCTTTACAACTTAGCGACCTCACTAACAAATGCACCATATGTAAATTAAGTGATGAATGGCCGCAACTATCTACAATGACACAGGTCAGAATCTTAGACAACTGGTTAAAATTTATTGTTTTGTCGCTATATTTATCAGCGAGTCTTAATGTTTTGTTACACATTTATTTTAACTTCACCTCTCCACTTTGCACTGTAACTAACTTTAGTTAGTTGAACAAATGTCGCTCCTTTGATAGCCGTGATCAAATTTTAGCATTAATATTTTTCGTCACCAGCAGGCGACGAGTCCACATCTGACTACTAATAAATAATTTACCATCCATCATCTTGGATTTGTCAGTATCTCTCAGAGTACTGTCGATATTGACTGAAAAATCAGCAAAAATTCATTTGTCTTCTTTACGTTGTAACAATCATCGGGTATAGCCTGTCGAACCGTGCCTTCAAATACTGATTTCTAATGCGTGTGCGGCACTAACAGGGCTCCGTAGTTTTCCGACGTGGGTTTTTCGACGTTTCAAAGGAGATGTTTTGTAAGGGAAAAATTGCACCAACCAATGCAGCGTTAGATCTGTACCTCCTAAAATATCGAAAGCGTGAATAACAGAATAGAACCATACTTTCCTCTAAATGGCACAGGAATTTACTACAGTACAGTTCGTGGACTTATATTGCTTACATGTTAAATTAAAATCACACAATTTCCTCTAAAGAGGTCTGTTAGCAAAATCCGTCAGTGATGTGCCAAGAATGAAACTCATTCAATGAAACGACATGGTACCGTCATTTCTCGCTTGAGGCTCGAAAATTTCTCACCTTGTTTTCTCAAAATCATCCGATTTTAGCGTTCGTTAGCGATTACTTGTGACAGGATAGTATTACGAACTTGAAATCTTCAAGATAATGTCCTTTTAACAAAAGGGTTCAGCCACAATTCGCCTAGCGAACATTTCTCACCAAGTACAAAGCTTAATAATGTCTTCCTGACCTTTTTTTTTTTGTAGACAACGGGGTGAGAAATGTTGAAATACTAAGAAAAACTGTTACATGTCACCAGAAAACGGTTTTGTGAAAAGTGGTACATAATATCACAGTTTTGGGACGTGTTTAAATGAATTTTTGACGGGTAAACCCATTGGAAATTGATGAATGACTGCTGAGAAATGTACCGATTCCTTTCCCCTTATAAACAAGAGCCGTAACTACCGATTGCGTTACTCCTTCAAATCTACCCCGCCTGTGTTTGTGATTCCCTCTAAGCTTTTACAACACCAGACGCGAGGCTTTCTGTATTCTTTTTATTCATTTATACATTATGTCATAACTTTATATTGTAACCGAAGATCGCTACGCTGATCACAGTAAAACCTACCGCCAGGAGCATTTTTTTTTTATAGAAGTTGTTTCAAGTTGCCACAAGTCTAATTTGTATTCGATATTTATATTTACTGTATTTCAAGCTCCAATAGGTGTTAATGATAAACGAACGAAACGGAATAAATACATTGCAGATGACACACACACACACACACACACACACACACACACACACACACACACACACACACACACACACACACACACACACACACACAAAGATGACCCTGAATTGAATAAGTTCTTCTCCCACCATGTCCACCATTGTATTGATTCAAATTAGACAGTTTCGGGTATTTTTAAGTTTTATTGTGTTTTCAAATCAGCTGTTTTTAGTTCACATATGTAGAAGGCATCTAAATTGCTTTCTGTTTTACCGATACTACTGAATAACAATAAGTACTTCATCGTCTCCTGGTGTACTCTTTTGGACTCTCATCGCGTTCGATAAATTCTGTTTTATCGGTTTAGCCGCAAGTGTATTACGAGTTAATTGCATTTTATGATATAAAATAGTGCTCTGCGCATGCTCTTATTTCGTCTATAGTTGATCAATGGATTGAGAAAACCGTTCATCACCATGAGCAAGTTGTTTATAATTCGAAAGTGCTCCAATTGCAATCCCACAGCAACCACGATTACAGGACTTACTAAAGCTGGCAAACACGTAAAAAGAAAACATAATAGAATAACTGTGACCACCCGAGTCATTTTCCTCTCCCTTTGTACTACAAAACCCATATTTCTTCCCAGAATCCTCGCATGGCGCCTGTTTGAAATAAAAAATCGGATGTAGTTAAAGAAAATACCTAAAATGCATCCAACATAAAAGAAAAGTATTAAAATGAAAAATGGTGCCTCGCCTAATCCTTTCTTTTTTAACGTGAAAACCAAAAGGGTGGCCATAGCACTTCCAAGCCAACATAACATAATTCGCTTAAAAGCCCGTAAACGTGTCATACGATTTTGGTACCAACACGGTTTGCTAATAGCAAGGTACCGATCTCTGCTGATCAGTGCCAGGTTAGAAAGCGTCGTCAGGTAACACAGAATACCTATGTACATTGTGTGTTCGCGAAACGACGGCGTGCATATGTTTGGATGAAATAAATGATAACCATTAATTGCAAGAGTAAGAAGAGCAAAAACCAAATCGGTAACTGACAAGCTGCACAGTATTATAACAGAAGGATGCTGGAGATGTGGGAACCGTTTCACTGTGAATAGGACAAACGTGTTCAAAACAAACGACATAACAGACAGGAATATGGCGAATGGTCGAGCAACGTACACGGTGATCTCCTGCATTTGATACTGTAATTCATCAGGAAGGTTGAGGATAGGACAAGGAAAAGGAGACTGTGTGGAGTTGGTGAAATTATCTGCTTCTCTCATTGCCCTGAATTTCAAAAAATGAAATGACAATTAGAAATGAACTTTGCGGTCTAAAAATATTGATCAAGTCATTACATCTGATAAAATATATTGATCACACATCTGATAAAATATATTGATCACACGCCATACCTATCCTAAGTGTAAATGGACTTCGTTTCTTTAGGCTGATCGTTGTGTGCGTTCTCGACGGTAATGTCGTTTTCAGCTTCTTTTTCCAATTCGTTCCTTTAAATCACTTCTCATATGAGGCTCGTTATTCCAGAAAATACCCAATCAATATCACGAACGAAGTAAATGCAACCGATGATTTTGTGAAATGAAATGGTTTGACAAACGGTGCCGCAAATTGGCGATTCCATGTACTCGACAATGAAGTGTCCTAATAGCTTCTCGTTAATGAGGTTATAAGTAGCACTCTACACAAGTAAAGCCGCACTAGAGAAAGCAGTTGAAACAAATTGACTGGAAATGAACCTTTAGTTTACTTGAAGTTGATAATATATTTTCTTGCGGAACTAAACATCAAAAGACTAATGCTTTTTTATTGTTTGTTTGTTTTTATTTATTGACTTTTTTTTTTGTACCTTCTTTACACCACTATCTTTAGAATTTTCACTATCTTAAGTATTATCTAAAGAATATTGAGAATACTAATGGCTATTTGAATGACAGGAAGATGAAGTCGAATTTCCATATTTTTCGCCCCCAAGAAGTACTCCAAGCTACTGCATTATCGAAATCGTCACCATTTAACGCTGGTTTAAGCAAATTCAGTGGATTAGATCTGGCCTGACTCCAGAACAGTTCTTATATTTCTGTAGCTCGAACGAAGGACACGAACGAAGTGTGTAAGGTTTGTTTGCGACGCTTCGAGCTTTCCTTGCCTCACGCCACACAAGCTTACGGCATTTCGTGTCTTAAGAGGAAAATTTATTTTTTTCTGCGGTGTAAACGCTGGCATTTAAAATGTCTCCAAACCAAAGAAAAAAGACAAAATGCCAAAGTCTTTCAGTTAATTTAGCACTAGAAACTTTCATGGCTCATAGCTGGTTGAATTCTTGTTCTTTGTGCTTTGACTGTGTGTAACTTTCTTGACCGTGCAGGGTGATGTTTGTTCTTTTGCCTTTTGCTCGTTCTAAGGACTACTTCGACTTACCTTTTTATTTTATTTATTTATTTATTTATTTATTTATTTATCTATTTATTTATCTATTTATTTATAACCAAGTCTGCGTGCGACAGTATTGGAAATCTCATCTTTCATTTATCTGCTCAATCTCATCGCCAATAACCCACCTATCGCCATTCCAATCTGAGCAGCATACAGGACATTTGTCACAAAGGTCTACTTTAATGGTCTGAGCTGTCACGAGTCTCCAGTGGTATCTCAATTATAAACCACCCGGCGGGGGGTAGGTCCGATTTGCTAGTTTACATAAAACGACATTCTTTTTTCCGGGTATACGTGTCACAGAATTGAATAATCACACCGGCTTTCATTCATTATTATGCTAGAAATTTATTATCTCACGCACGTCATAGTATACTTTCTCCTCTTTCTATAAGTAATTGACTTGCGATGTCTTAATTAAAAAAAAAAACTGATATATTAATACACTCGCGTTGTGCTCAGTGTTTGCTGGTCTTTATCCGTGAAGCATAGTAAAACTGTCTAAAATAAGAATAAAAGAGAAGAAATTTCTCTTGCAGTTTCACTGAATAGACGAAACAAATAATAAGCAATTTGCCTAAAAAGAATCGCAACTCGTTATTAACGATTTCTCCCCCCCCCCCCCCCCCAAAGAACTAAGTACTTTAAAAGTCGCCAATTTTTACAAGTTGGAGTTATAACTATACATTTACTACCTAACGCAAAGGCTAATTCCTTTTGTTTTTGTTTTTTTTTTGCAATTGCTGTCAAAATTGGACTATTATTGAAACGTTGTTTTTTTATTCTTCCGTAGAACAAGATGCGGAAAAAATCTGTTCATTGTTTACCATTTTTTAACTCTAAAACGATTTTCTAACACATTAATAGGAAATTCCTGAAACCACTTGACAAATTGGAATAATTGCTGTTGGATTTTATTCTATCTATTTCAATTGGTTTGCTTTCCTAGGAGGAAAGAGTCTTTAAGAGTTACAGAGTTACATTTGATGCCAAGAGTAGCAGAGAGGTGAAATCATCTCTAAACCTTCATTTTAAGGGCATTCAAATCCGTTTCGATCAGCTAAATATTGCACAGGGGTGGGAATTTGAATACGTAGTTGACTCAATCACACATCAAACCACGGCCTGGCCAGTACTTGACCACTTGGCGCAAAGCATTTCTAAAACAGTGTGGTTGACGGAGAAGACCGGGGAAAAGTGATGAAGGCTGAATATCGCTGCTGCGATGATTTTGAGCAGTGTTCGCCTGAGGAAGAAAGGGAAGTTAGGTACTCTATCTCTAACTTTTTATTCTGTGAAATTGCTAAGTACAAACTCGCATCCAATTTTTCCAAATGAATCGTCCGTGAGGGAAATACGACAGCTACTTTTAGCAGCACCGGGAGTTAATTGACAGATAGTAAGAGGCAGTCCCGCTAAGAGCAGTCCTCTCGACTTGGCGACCAAAAAAAGTTTTCCTTTATTTCTTGACCATGAAAAGGGTTTGGTACACATGTTTGAAAAATGCTATAATTAATTTCCAATTCCTTATTTTTTGCGCCGCCAAAGGCTTAAATTGAATTTTGGCTCACCTGCCCGAACTGATAGCGATCGAAAGTGTACATTTTACAGATTTTGTCAAGCTAGCCTGTTCCAGGCGTTCAGATAGTAAACGGCGCGCCATAGTACCGGCAGAGAGAGGCGAAAATAAATCGGCAAAAAATGGAGGGGAGGGGGGTGGGGGGTGGTGGGTGCTTGGGACGGGAGAATTGAACGCTCCATTCTAACATCGCGGCCTCCGCAATCAGTACCAGGAAACTTCAGGAAACTCCCTGCCCCATTCCACCATTATTTTCGCTTCCTTAATAGGAACTCGTTCCCAATTTCGGCTTAAAATGTAAAAAGTTCGAGCTCCAATTTTCAGCTAGCTTCTCAAGCAGTCGAGAGAGCCGGTTAATTTCAGCAACTTCTTCGCTTGTCATCGTTTCTCCATACAACAATTCTGTTTAACAATTCCATATTAAACTCTTTACCTTTAAAGCAGATCTAGTATGAAGTTTTATTTGTAATGGATGTTTTTCTTTAACCTGTACATGTCAACATGTGTCGTAGTCTTTGCACAGTTTTGCCGGTCAGGCCACTCCTACCCCACATCAAGTTTGTGTTCGATATATTATTGGAGACACTGTGATGGACTAAAATAGTATTGAAGGAAATCCTTTGTTTTTTTTGTTTTTGTTTTTTGTTTTTCCCCGATTAGATACTTATCTATACATGTATTGAAAAAACAGAAATTTTTCTTGTTTATTTGTTCCGTCCTCTCCCACATTTTTCCCTCCCATCCCATCCCATCCCATCCATAACACAACAAACAAACCAATAGCGACGCGCACTATTACTAAAAATAGATTTTGTCACATTAGTCCCCCGCCGTGACTTAGACAAACATTGCAGTTCGCTAAAGGAAAATGTTTGGGCGCGAGTGACAATTTTCGAACAAAAACACGAAAGAATCGGTACAATCGTGGTATTTGCTTTCCAGAAGGACGATAAATGGTTAATGCACCAAGCTCTGCTGTTGGGGTGAGTGCAAGACGGACTAGAGGTATCCAAAAAAATGCAGAAATCCCTCACATTGACAAGAATCTGCGAAAAAGTCTTAATTCCATTTCCAAAACCTTCGCAACACGTTGCGAAGTGCAAGCGTTGACTTGTAGCTTGTTCACGGGAATTCTTTACAGAGAGAAACATCTCCAGAAATACATACCTATGTGCCAGAAGCATAAGCTTCTGTTTGTTACCTTCACTGGCCCAGAGTAAAGGTTCCCGCTATAAGCTACTGTATTTTCCGATCCACTGAGCAAATCTCACACCAACAAAAACAATGTGGGTGTCTGCCCCAACTGTGCAAGGTCCCGAAAATCAATACCGGAGCCACTGGCAAAAATAGAAAACCTAATCGACAAGAATTTTGCCGAATCTATATCAACTGACGTGTTAGTAAAATCTATAACGACCGACAGCGAAGGCAGCCTACGAGCAACCTCTCTCGGAACTTGTTCGCAGGCTATAGCGAAGGACTTGCGAGGGGAGTGGTGGAGTGATGTGACGGTCGCGACACAATAACGCGTCGGGAAAGATGGTTTTCGATAAATAAAGACACTCAGGCTATATTTTCGAACTGTATGTTGTCAGCGAAGGTCGAGACCATGATTTTGAAGATTGAAGATCGAAGTTTTCATGACGAAACTTAATGCTCCCAGAATCGTGAGTAGTCAGCTACGATAATATCGGGCGGATTCCAGCTCGATCTTACGAAACACTTCGTTGCATGATCACACAAATAGGCTCTGCTTAATTTTCTCGACCACGTTTATCCTTTGCATACCATCAACTATTGGACTTGTAAGGATTCTTCTGCAACGGAAAATGCATAAACTGGTCGAAAAAGTGAGTTTTCGATAAGAGAGAGACTTTTTATCTGTCTCCAAAAAGGAAAATCGAACAATCCCATGTGCGCAAAATTTTCATTGCGTTCATTCAGCTGATTTATGTAAGGTTAACATATAGAGACATGCAAAATGCCATTCTTCCGCAGTTATCTCAACTCAGGAGGTTCCTTCATTACTCGGATCAAGAGTGCGGTGATGTCCACTCTTTATGCAGTCGGTCACAAGTTTATCGCGATTTCCACTCAATTTCAAATCCCTGCACTTCAACCACCGTTTTAACTGCCCCACAGTGTTGTCTTCTGGTTCTCTTCCAAATCTGGAGCAGGGAACATTGTCATCTTTGGTCAGAACGGTTAAAGAGCGACGAAAACTGCTCGCGAACGACATAATTTCAACTCACGCTCTGAAAGAAAAGCAATTTGTTTGTCTGAGTCACCCGGGGGGCTCCAATTTTGTGACGTCATTAGTGCGCGTCGCTATTAGCATAGTCACGTTCAAATGTAACACAAGACAGCAGTCGAGGTTATTCTTGTTTCTTATAACTGTCCGCGATGTTGAGTTTATAGCTTGGAAACGTTGCAGACCGTAGCCACATGCAAACCATCAATGATGGAAAGAAATTTGCAGAAAATAATGCCATTGAATTGGGTCGCTTGTGTTTGCTGGAAGCATTCAAAGCATTTTCTCAGTGGTTAGGCAGTGAGTGTGTGTTGTTTCAAAATTATTAGCATAATATATATTTTTTTATGTATGTGTGTCCCAATTACCAAATTGCAAAATTTTAACCTTAGAATTTGATATTCTCCATCTCGTGGTTTACAACGTGAATTAACGAAACTTTTTCAATAGACTACTTAAGACCGCCAATGTTTACTTTGTGGGTCTCGCAAAGCAATAGAGACTGATCACATTTATAGAAAGTCTTACCACAACACAAGATTTGTGTTGCATACAATCATTAAAGGGAGTTAAGACCCATTGTTTGGAATGCCAGTAAAAGAATCTGAACGGCAAAAAAAAAAACATCTTTTCGCCAATTTTTAGAATTATGCAAATGAGCTTTGACACCAACGATAAATATGTAAACACATTGATTTTCGTCAATTTTGAGTTCGTGGTGTGTGGAAGCTAAGGTGATACCCGCCGGTTTGAAGCAA
Organism: Pachyseris speciosa; assembly: GCA_016490735.1. Lineage (NCBI taxonomy): Eukaryota > Metazoa > Cnidaria > Anthozoa > Scleractinia > Pachyseridae > Pachyseris > Pachyseris speciosa. The sequence goes on from JAEMWC010000350.1 coordinate 302,013, forward strand.
TAAACCAGTTCATTGGAGTATAGACTTTGCTCTGATGTGTTTTTTTTTTCTCACGATTTACACCAAACTTTTGAGATTTCTTTCCTTTCATTTGGTTAGTTTTCGATATGCAAATTAAGGCTCAAGAGAAGGGTGTCTTCTAATCACGCTGGAATGCGTAAGGTTTTTTTGTAAGTTTCTATATTTTTTCTCTGAGCTAACTGAATACACCTTGCAATTTTCAGTGAAATATAATTCAGTGAGCTAGATTTTTGCAGTCAGAGCGCGCTTGAAAAAATCTGTGAAATTTACACTTTCGATCGCTATCACTTCGGGCAGGTGAGCCAAAATTCAATTTGGGCCTTTGGCGGCGCAAAAATAAAGAATTGGAAAATAATTATAGCATGTTTTAAACATGTGTACCAAACCCTTTTCAAGGTCAAAAAAATAAAGGAAAACTTTTTTTGGTCGCCAAGTCGAGAGGATCGCTCTTAGCGGGACTGCCTCTTAAATTTCTGAAGTACATGGAAATGGTTCCAATAGTCATAATTGATCAGTATCATGGGATTACCGAATCGTTTACTTGGGTGGATAACAGAATGGTAAAAGTGTTGACAAGCCTGCACGACTCCTGCAGTTCGCAGATGAATAACCTATAACGCCTTCATAGCTTGGCTTTGACTAGGATGTCTTTTAGGGATTTTCCCTTACGATATGAGATAATGGCGGGGTCCTTAAAGATATTTCTCAGTTGTGGTTGATTGTCTATAAGGTGCCATCTCCCCATTAGTGTGTCCTTTAGGTTAGGCAACGCTGGATGGTATTGTGTTACAAAAGGCAGTATTTTCTTACGTGCGGTATCGTTTTTCTGTGCTAGCGACATTTCTCTGTCAGAGAATTTAATCTCTGAAAGGTGTTTTTCTACAATTCTAGCTGGGTAACCTCTACTCTGCAGGCGTGTTTTGAAATTGCTCATATTTTCCTCAAAGCTAATACGAGACGAATTTGTTCTTAGAAGCCTTAACGCTTCTCCTTTGATAAAGCCTTTTGCGACGCCTGGTGGGTGACACGAATAGAAATTCGTGTATTGAAAGGTTTCTGTAGTTTTGAAATGCGTTCGCACGTCAAGAATAGACTCTTTAGTGAATCTAACACCTTTGTACACTTTCGTGTCCAAGAATGTAGTTTCTGTCTCTGAGATTTCAGCCGTGAATTTTATCGTTGGGTGAAAACTGTTTGCCTTTAGAAGAAAATCTTCTATTTTGTCTCTGCTTGTGTTCCACATAGATATGACGTCATCGATGAATCTTTTCCAGACGATTGGTTTTGTGTCGCTCTGTCTGAGTATTTCTTTTTCTATTTTGGCCATAAAAATGTTAGCGAAAGCTACGGCTATTTTCGTACCCATGGCTGTTCCATGAGTTTGGAGGTAATCTTTTCCATTGAATTGGAACGAGTTTTCTTGTAGAATCAGACTTAGCATTTCTCTTAAAAACCTGGTAGGAATGGGAGGTTTTCTCTCATAAAAATCTTCGTATGCTTCGCATACAGTTGTAATACCCTCCTCCTGTGATATGTTCGTGTAGAGGCTGGTGATGTCCATTGAGACAAGAATTGTATCTTTAGGCAGTTTAGTCTTTTCGATGAAGTTAAGAAAGTCCAGGAGTTGTATCTTTAAGATACGAGGCTTGCTTTTGTGCTATTGGCTGAATGAGGCGGTCAACAAAAGCTGAGATCCTTTCTGTAGGGCCGTCACACCCTGATATGATAGGTCTACCAACAGGTGTCGGTTTGTGAATCTTTGTAAGTGTGTAAAACACTAGTATTCGCGGAGGGTCTGGCGTCAAGGAGAGCCATTTAGCCGTCATGTCATCTATGTGGCCTTCTTGAAGTAGCGATTGAATCAATCGGTGAACTTTTTTGGCCGTGGTGCTAACTATAGGTTTGTCTAAGGGCCGGTAGTTGTGTATATCATCAAGTTGAACTTGACCCTCGCTAAGCTTATCTTCCTTGTTCATTATGACGGTTGTGGTTCCCTTATCGGCTTTCTTTAGTACAATGTTTTTGTCACGCGATAGTTCTTTGAGAGCATTTCGCTCTCCCAGTGACAGGTTGTCTTTCGGCCTGTTCAATTTGATATTAGCAAGATCAAATTTGACTTCTTCTAGAAAGGTTTCAAGAGCAACTGAGGGCTGAACTGGTGGGTCCCAGTCCGACTTGACGTGGAAAGGATGAGGTTCTTTATCGTTCCCGTGAAATATGTATTTAAGGCGCATTCTTCTGGCAAATTGACTGAAGTCATTGAGTAACTGGCGCCTGATAATGTCTTCTCTCGTTACGGGAGTAGGAATGAATTTCAAACCACGGGATAGCAAGCTAATTTGCTCATCTGTTAGCTGTGTATTTGACAGGTTTTTTATATGTTGCTTGCGTGACTCAATGTTGTTTTGAAAGCGTTTTTTCTGTTTGATTTTTCTCCGCTCATATCTTTTGCGGCTTTGAACCGCTTTGTTATCAGTCTTTTCCCTTCCTCCCTTATTTCTAAAGGGTCAGATAAGACAACTGGATAAGATTCACTTTTTTTATTCTTTCCCTGTGCTCTCATTTGTTCCAGCAATGTATCAACCTCTCTAATCTTGGCTTTCAACACTTCGGCTAGCTCGTTTTCATTCTTATCTCTGTTAGTATTTCTATCTCTAGCCGGCGTTTTGCGGGAAGACTGGTTGGTTTCTTGGTAACTTCTGCGAGATTGAGCTTGTTCGAGCTTTCTGTACTTATTCTTAAGTCTTTCTACGCGCCTATGGTGAAATTTAACGAGGGCCCCTACAAGGGCCTGTTCGGCTTTCTTTCTAATGGCGTTAATGTCTTTCTTAAAGTCCTCGTCGGGCGTGATGTTCGCCCTCGCATTGTACCTTAGAGTCTTAGGGCATGAGCCCTTCTCTAAGTGGGTGTTCAGCAGACTGATGGAGTTAGTGGAGCTTTCAATCTTCTCCTGGATGGAGTTAAGTTCTTCTTTATGGCGTGACCTCTTTTCATCAGGGCTGCCGGTAGTTTTGGCGGACTTTGGTTGGTCTTCCCTTTGGCGCTTCCTGCCTTTTTCGTTGCTCGTTTTCTCAAGGCCTACAGGCTCTCTGGTTTTGTGTTCACTGGGCGTTTTCAGCTCATTCGCTGTATCCCTCTTACGCTCCTGTCTTTTAGCGTTTGGAATACTGACATCGTTGAGACCAACGTCTTCACCTCGGTCTTCGGACAGGAGGGCGTTCTCTTCTTCGTAAGATATATCGGTTTCCATTCTAGTATCTTCATAAGAAGGATCTGCCTCTTCGGTCGTTAAGAGACCGTCAGCAGTAAGTTTGGTAGCTGCCATGTCACAAGAGTATTGCTGAGGCAAGTACTATGCAAGAAAATTGCACTTTTTAAAGGTTTTATTGTTACAAAAATATCTTCGGGTTTTATAATATAATGTAAAAGATATAATATAGAGAGTATTATGTAATATAGTAAAGTACTGTGTAATAATAAAATTATTACAACTAGTAATAGTTCACACTAAAACTGGCCCCGCTGTTAATTATAACAGTACATTCTGTATTTCTGTTTACTTATATTTACACCGTTTGTTGCTTGTAGGAAAACTTAAATTTGCATTCGCGCTTTCATTTGTCATTCTCGCGGAAAGGTGAGAAAATCGAACAGCAATTAACTGTACACGAATAAATTCCACGATTCTCGAAAACAGAATTCATAAAGCATTCGGAAAATTTCCTCACCTTTCTACGCGCGCGAATGACAAATAGATGACAAATTCAAAGTTTTCCTTCAAGTAACAAACGTTATAAATATAAGTAAACAGCAATACATAATGTATTATTCGAGCTACAAACTAACTTATAGGTCTCTTGAAGTGTAGCGTGACTGGTTTTCATCTCACAGCTGACTTCGAATTCGGCTGTGGGCCTCGAGCGTCTCAGTAACAGCTTAGTTGTTGACCGAGTGTTTCAGTCACTGGAAGGGACTTGTGTCTGACAAATCGCAGTTTTGGAATAGTATTTCTGCTGAATCTTCAGAATGGAAAAGATTTGTGTGCCTGAGTCTTTCAGCTGCTCTCAGTCGCTGGAAATGACCTGCACCGGATATGTTTTTATCACACAGTTCGCAGTTTTGGATCAGTTCTCAAATCCCGCAAGCTTCTACTTCAAAGGCCGCAGGGTTTCTTATTCCAAAAATGTAACCGGAAATTTCTTCAAGTCTACTCTTAAACTAAGAAATCTTAAAAATTCAAAATCTTGCTTACCTCAACAAACCATGTGCTTCTGGTGTTCACAAATGCTATTCCTCCTATATTTAAAGCAGTGACGTCTTCATTGCTCACAACTCCGTTCGGCCATTATGGATGCACGTCATCAAATCCCAAGCGCTCTCAAGCGCGCTCAAATGTTTGAAACGTCACCAGCTCCCAGAACCTCAAGCGCGCTCAAATGGTTGAAACTTTATCAACTCCCAGAACCTCAAGCGCGCTCATTTTAGCCAACTCGAGATTTCGTCCGGTATACAGACTATATTATAATACTGTAAGTAAATTGTATATATATGCGCGGAATACAAAAAAAATTGAAGAAATTATATATTTTGCTGCGAAGTGTATTATGTGTGCATTTTGAAAACCTTTTTGTTTTCATAGAAGGCATAGGAAACATCCAAGTTACAGTGCCCCTTTAAATACTCTGCAACGTGCCCTGTGCAAAAGTCTTTGAAGCACAACTAGGCTTAGAGAATTTTCCAGTATCGCCGTAATGGAAAAGAAAGTGTGTATCAAAGAAAGTCATGTCATGTGAGTGTGTAGCCCATCGGTTAATCTTGAAGACTGCGCATAACATCTCCACACCAATGATTCTTCTTCTATTCAATGTCATTATCCAAGTTGTTTATATCAAACAGTTTGGCCACCTGTTCTACGGAACAACATTTTGGGACCTGACATGCACCTCTAAAATTTGTATAAGGGAACTGAATTCACTTCGATATATTTTCTACGAATGTTTTTTCTTATTTCGAAAGAATTAGCAAGACAAAATTTTCCCATTAAAATAGCCATTTTTGTGGGCAAAAATCAACCTACCCAATAACGGCCGAACTTTTGCATTAGCTTGTCAAGTAGACAAGTACAGGACAAAATTTGGGCGAAACACCTGAAACATCTCATTTCTTGTTCACATTACAGCGCTGCAGCCGTAGTATGAGGCGAACCGAGGCACTTGCCTGAGTACAAATTTGGAATTTACGTTATATTTTTTTTCTTTCTTTGAGCGTGTGCTTTACGAAGAACAATATAAGCAAGCTGTGTATAGTTTCAGAGAGGCGTAAACATGTTTTGATGTTCCTGTCAATGAGTTAGTTAATATTGTACAATTTGCCTCCGTGAAAATGTTTGTTTGGCTACTGCCCAGCCTTTTGCATTATAAAGCAGGCACAACCACTTACTGGCCTAACATAAAACCTGTCTGATTATGCCCTTTACTGCTTGTCTTACTCCTTTCATTTTCCAGCAATAAAGAATTGGGTTTAATGATGAATTTAAGAAAACAAGAATGATGGTACATTGTCGTGCAAAAAAACCAGATGATGACATTCTGCTACTGGTGGTTAAAGCCACTGCTATAGCGTAGGGTAGGAAGCACAAAGCCAACGTTAATTGCAACCATAAAGCACTGTAAACCGCCTTTCTGTAACGTGCCACGTTAAAAACATTTGGCTCTTGTTGATGTTGATTTCTCACTTCAGTTTTACGGCGACGCAAAGTGAGAAAAATCTTGGTGTAGGAGGCGATAGAAATTGAAATGCATATCGTCATAGATATGCAGCCACCCCAGAACGTTATACGGTGATCCAGAAAGAACATTCCCGTGCCAATTATGCCTGTGACCCAAAAGATGACTACTATCGCCCATGTTCGTCTCAAGGTAACAAATTGTCTATATCTCAGCCCCAATAGTAGAGCAAGAAGTCTGTCCACACTGATGGCAGTCATTGTCCATAACGATACTGCAAGCACGACATATCCTGCTGTTAGTGAGGATAACGTGAAACGGCAAATTTGCCAACGTCGTTTCACAATTGCTAACCAAAATGTAACGGTTAAAGGCTCTACAATGAGTCCAGCACAAAGATCTGTAGCTGCCAGACAACGAAACAACAGTTTTGACGGCGGATGGAGGGAAGAGTCCGTTTGAAGAGCAATTAGGATCACAGTGTTTTCTAGTATTGCCGTGATCGACAAAAAAGTGTTTATCACGGAGAGAGATGTCAGGTGAGTGTGTAGTCCATCGGTTAATGTTGCTCCGCATACAACTTCGACAAATGGTTGTCTCGCATCTCCGGTGAGATTGTTTGTTCCCATTCTTTGACACACCTAGTGTTCAATGTGTATTACCGTTCCTTAGCTAAGTGAAGTTAATTTATTTTCATGCTGAGTCATAAAGGGGAGTATTGTGCTCGTCTTCCGCTATGCTGTTTCACTTCCTCAAAAGCTTATTGTTTAAATGTGGTGAGCTTTCAATAAACTAGGTTTTAACGATCTAAATATTTAGGGCTACGGATTCAGAATTTGAGAAAAAAATTGCTTTTCTGGGTCCGAGAGTTTTTGCTCCATCCATAGAAATAGAAATGATGACCACAGAGTTAAGAGGAAGCTTTACCATTCGATGCAAACAATGTCACCACCTGTTCTACGTAGAAGAAAAGTTTGCATACTGAAAACTTGTAAAAGTGTCCACTGGTTTTCGTGGGAATCGATTTTCCTTCTTTGGTTTCTTCGCGAAACTTTCATTGTTCAAAAGAAAATGACAAAACGAAAGTTTTGAGAATTGTTTCAAAGTGGCCTTAAATCTTCTTGGTCAAAAATCCATTTTGCCACATTACGTTGTAAATGGGTCCCAATGAGGGGGTAGCTTGGACGCTTTACAGTTAAAATTTACCAAATATAACGGCTGACAGTTGAACTTCAGGGTTTCTGACGGTTATCAAGAGAAAATTTCTTCCATGAGTATAAGTAGATAGAAACGTTTTCTGTTACTTAAATTGTATTGACTATTGCGTTCAGGAGGTTGCTTTTTTTACGGATGAAATCGAGGGAAATTTCAGGCAATGGAGTGGTGAGAAGCACGTTGTCTTGGCTGTAGTAAGTCATAAGTACATAACTTTGAAACAGGAGGTACTTCCAGAAAGAAGTCAGTAACTTGTGGTTTCGTTAACTGGAAAAGACCACAAAACAACTATATTTGGGAACACTAGTTTACCAGTTATTAAAAAGATTGTTTGCCAGCCAGATCAAGACTGAGATGAGCAGCTGAAATAGTAAGATTTGAAAGACCTTAAAAGACCTTCGCGATAATTTTTTTTTTGTCGGTTGACGGTTAAATTTTAGGCTGTTTGACATTTGACGGTTAACCCCCTTTGAGATCCTCTTGTAATGCAACAGGGGCAAAGATTTCGTGCTTCATCTAAAGAATGCCTTTAATAACTACCGACTTAAAAAGGAAGTTTTACTATTCAATGAAACAATTTGGTCACCTGATCTACGAAAAAAAAATTGAAACTTTTCAAAACTAACAACCTCATAAAGATGTCCACCGGTTTCCATAATTCGATTGAAAACGTTTTGACAATTTATTAGCCCTTGTCCAAGTGAAAATGGATCTTCCCGTACAATTCAGCAATCATTATTAATTATGCTAACATAAGAAGTTGTCTGATTATCCCTTTTACTGTTTGTCTTACTTCTGCCATTTTCCAGCAGTAAAGGATTGGATTTAATGACGAATTTAAGAAAAGCAGAGTGACAGCACATTGTCTCGCAAAAAAAACAGTTGGGGTTATTTCGCTATTACTCGTTAAAGCTGACACTATAGCGTAAGGTAGTATGCAGAATACTAGAGCCATTTGCAACCACAAAGCACTGTAAACTGCCTTCCTGAATCGGGTAGCGTTTACTGCATATGGCTGGTTCGACTCTTGTTGATGCTGATTTCTTACGTGAGTTTTACGGTGCAAAGTAAAGAAAATCTTGGTGTATGAGCCAATAGAAACTGAAATACATATCGTCATAGTTACGCAGAATCCCCAGAACGTTATACGGTAATCCAGAAAGAGCAGTCCTATGCCACTCATGCTTATGACCCAAAAGATGACTACAATCGCCCATGTTCGTCTCAAAGTAACAACTTGTCTATATCTTAGCCCCAACAGTAAAGCAAGAAGTCTGTCCACACTGATGGCAGTCACTGTCCACAGAGACACTGCAAGCAAGACAGATACTGCAAATGCTGACGACAATGTGAAACGACAAATTTTCCAACGTCCTCCAACAATCGCTAACCAAAAGGCAACGGTTAAAGGCTCTGCAATGAGCCCCGCACAAAGGTCTGTTGTTGCCAGGCAACGAAGCAACAGTTTTGACGGCGGATGGAGGGAAGACTCCTTGTGAAGAGCGGCTAGGATCAGAGTATTTCCCCATATTGCAGCAATGGACAAGAAAATGTTTATCACTGAAAGAGTTGTCAGGTGAGTGTGTAGCCCATCAGTTAATCTGTCTCCACATACCATTTCTATATAAGATTCCTTCTCATCTCCGGTGAGGTTGTTTGCTCTCATCTTCTTTCTTTTTTCGTCCCGTTCTTGTTCTTCTTTCTGTTTGCCACACCTAGTGGTCAATGCATATAATGTGTGCTACCGTTGCTTAGCTGGTAAACTTACTAAGCGCTGTGTGTCACGATGACAAGCAATCTTCTTCTTGTCTTCCATGATGTCATTTATTGCAGCCCTGAGACAAAGCGAAACAACTGTGTAGGGCTGCCAAGTTGCTCAAGTCACGTGAAGAGCTAATGTAAGATGTAAGGATAAGGGGAAAAACACGGAAAGTTTAGTGTTTTAGCTGGTAAACTTAATCTCACTAAGCGCTGCGTGTCACGATGACCAGCAATCTGATTGTCTTCCGCGATGTCATTTATTCCTTTAAAACCTAATTGGTTCAAATAACAGGAAAAAATTTCCGAACTTGAGCAGGTGATTTCAAAACTATGGCGTGTTCTTCAAACTTAGGTTTATTGTTTTAATACAACATTTCAAGACTGTGGCAAAATTTATTTCCATTAGGCCAATATATACAGTTTTTACTTGATCTAAAATAAGAATAATGACCACCGACTACAAGAGGAAGTTTTAGCACTCAATTCAAATATTCAAATCGTTTTCGTAAAACAATTTGGCCACCAGTTCTAAGCAAAACTAAATTTGTAATACTGACAAGCTCTGTAAGCGGCCTACTGCTTTCCGTGGCAGGAAATCGCCTTCCCTCATACAATTTCCAATAGATATATAGACAGCTTATAGATACCATAAATTGCAGCCCTGAGACAAAGGGAAATAATGTGTATAAAATTCATAAAAAAAAGAAGGACTGTCAAGTTGCTCAAGTCATGTGAACACGGCTAATGTAAGACGTAAGGATAAGGACAAACACACGGAAAGTTTAGTGTTTTGCACTTAAGCACCCCTTCCCTTTCCCACTTCCCCCTCCCGCTTCCATGTTCAAGGCGAAATATACTAATGCAGCTGGATCGCTCTTTCTTGAAGCTACATGTGTCAATCAGAAAGTCTTTCTTTTATGTTTTAATTTTCCTCACTTTATCATGGGCTTGTCTTAAAAATGGTGGTTAGAAATTTGGATTCTCCGTTTTATCAATGGCGCTTGAAGTAATGCAACGCATTAGGAAGGCAGGAAGGACTTTATTATTACTGAGAAAAGTTAAGAAACATTGTAAATATGTTTTTTTTTCCTCTTGGTTTAGAGTATATTAAAACGTGCACGGCACCACGTATGTTAACGGGTGTCTGAACTGATATGTATTATGAAATGAAGGCAGACTTTGGTATAGCAGGGCGGCTTCTAAGACACCAAGAACCTAAATTGTTCAGGAGCTAACAAGAAAACGTACTGGTTTATTTAGTTTCCTAGCTTGCCCATTGTTTTTATTTAGCAATGAAGACGTAAAGCTTGTGGGATGTGGCTGGAGTGACAAGGATACTTTACAAATTAATGTGATCAAGTAAGCTGAAGCCACTCTAAGGGCACTAAGGCCACAAGGTAGCGGGCATTACCCCTTAAATCTACCAAAGCAAAGATTGAGCCCAAGCATTAGCAGCCATGGACAGCTGTTTCGGCCTTGTTAGGCCTCATCCTTGTGGCCTTAGTGCCCTTAGAGTGGCTTCAGCTTACTTGATCACATTAATTTGTGAAGTATCCTTGTCATCCCAGCCACACCCCACAAGCTTTACGTCTTCATTGCTTGTTTTATTGATATGTGGGTACTTGAGCCTTAGTATTAGCTATGCCATGCTGATGAGGCCTAACAAGGCCGAAACAGCTGTCCATGGCTGCTAATGCTTGGGCTCAATCTTTGCTTTGGTAGATTTAAGGGGTAATGCCCGCTACCTTGTGGCCCTAGTGCCCTTAGAGTGGCTTCAGTTTACTTGATCACATTAATTTGTGAAGTATCGTTGTTTTATTTGTGGGGATTACGTTATATAGGCTATATAGGTATGTGCGGCCCCAAATGATATAGTTTTGTTAGCCGTTTTCGTCTGAAATAGAGTATCGATTTTGAACATTTTGGTCTGAAATAGGGTATGGTTTGTGCACTCTAGTCTTGAGTTGGGTAATGTTTTTTTTTTAGAAGAAGCTACTTCTTCATCCTTAGGCGATAAGACTATCCACAAAAGCCCTTCTTTTTTGTCTTTTAATTACGTTTATGCCAACCATGCACGTGAAATAAGTCTGGAATAGGGTATCGAATTTTTGATCAGGTCGCAAACAGGGTAGAGAAAAAAAGATCAGATTGGTCTGAAATAGGGTAAGGCGTGTGCAGGCGCACACCCCCATCCAATTTTTCTGGGAGTACCCCCCTCCCCTCCGGGAGGGGCTCCTAAGCTATCTCGTTGAAGAAAATATTTTAAAAAGAAAGCAAACTCTCCATAGACCTGTGTTTACCACATCGCCGAAGTCAATTTCGCTCTTACTTTGTGAGGTCGTTGTCTTTCATACGACGACAGCTAGATCCTAGTCACGCAAGTCCGTTTATGACATCATCATTCAAAGTTGACTTTGCGTCGATTAGTAAAGTTCACGGGCGTAAATGCATACTTCATCAGGGTTGACGTTTAAAAGCCCAGCAACCAAAATAATTCATTTTCTCCGTCTGTTTACAAAACAGGTAAATTTGCATGTGTATGAATATTTTATATCTCTTTGTCCTCTTTAACTCCTACATTTCTTGTAAAAATGTATAGTCGAAAGTGGAAACGTATTTCTGAAACAACAACACTATCGCAAAGTGCCAGCTATAGGTTTTTGCTTGAATGGTCGCGCATAGGTGTTCCAATAATAGGATTCGAGACTTGACTCAGAGAGTGTCGCTGTTAAGTGAAGTTGATGAACAATAAGCTTAGTAATGAAATGATTTCCAGTTTTGAGTTCAGTCTGAAATATTCACCATCATCCGAGAAAAGAGGCTTGGTTCTGTTATCACAAAATGGATTAAAAGTTCCCACGAGAGTCTCCCGAGAATGAATGTCAAACGAACAAAGAGATTTCCTGGCTTCATCGACACACTTCTTGGCATTCTCGAACTCTTCACATAATGGCGATGGAACTGGGATAAATTTCAAACGAAAATTCTTCCCGCAACGAATCACTTCATTAGTATATTCATTCTTGCACGAGGCAACCGTTTGTAGGATTGGAGGGAGGTCGTCCCAAGCGATTGGTGTAATAGGAGAATCACAAAGGAGCTGTGTTCCTTGTAAAGTCTGCAGAACCACAAGAGCCAGCGCTTGTAGTAATACTGAATTAGACAGTGGTCTGACACAAGGTTCAAAGTTCGTCTTCAGGCAGCTCAAGAAAGACTGAGATTGGTCCCTAGGGTGCGAGAAATACAAAGACGAATGTTAGAATTGAGAATAAGGCGCTCTGCAAGTAGATCATGTATTTTGGGCCTAATAGGCGATTTGCATGATGACGTAATTTTACTGCAACTACCACATTTCATGTCGTTTTTCCTTTAGTATTCAAATTTTTAAGCCACTGTGGGGTTTAAAAACAATTGCTATAATAAGCAAGACAAAAAAAAGAAACTGAAGGATTCTGGTAGCTGTAGTAAAATGACGCCATCATGCAAATCGCCTATTACATGTCGAATTTCATCCCGGGCTGAAATTCGCCACGTAATCAGGCCCTTGGACACAGGTACAGCTTGGATCATGAATTACGGGATACAATTTCTTTGTTTGTTTGTTTATCTGTTTATCTTTTATATTTTTTTCACTCCACTACCACTAAGAAGGAATGTTAATAACCCTTAAAGTTGTAGCATAACATTGGTTTTGCTTTAATTTTTGCAATGAAGTGTCCTTGTGTAATGTAACCTTTTCTATAATCGCTAATAAAGCAAATTAAAACAAAGGAGGAATCTTAAAAGCAATTATGCGGTTATTGAGCCTGTTTATCCGCGCTAGTATCTGAGTAAATACATTTTCGCGTTGTTTCTTATCGTTAATTGGGTAACTTGCTCAATACAGGAACATCGTTGACAAACCAGTAGTTTCAATGAACTGACCAATCAATGACAAATCACGTGCAATACATACCAAGGGGCATTCATCGGGGACGAATTTAAACCAAAGAGTTATTAAATTATTGTATTGTCATGTCTCAAAGACTTGTTGCTGTGACAGGTTTCTTCGTGTATGCAAGGGTCATAAGGCTCGCTGGGAACGATGGACTTCCTCATTTGGTCGAGCAACGAAAATTACTTAACATGTATTATACCTGCAATTAGTGGCCACCCTCGTTGAGTAGATATCCTTGAGGAATTGATATTCACACACGATGGCCTTCGCGTGGAGAACATTATTCTTGCAAACAAATTTAAACTGGCTTGACGACATCGCTGCAAGA
>JAEMWC010000350.1:317500-340000 GCA_016490735.1 Pachyseris speciosa
CGCACTGTAGAAACATGTGTTGGTTTGTGTGCTTTTCTTTTTTCCAGAGGTGGCACGTATCATCAGATATTAAGTTAGCCTTCTTAAGTTTGCCTTTGGTGTAAACAATATCGTGATTTATCTTAAATTGGAACATTATCAGCTTTGTGTCTTTGGTAGTTTTAAAAGCCCAGTTATAAATTTTATGCATATCAGGTCGGGCTACCCAAAGGCTGATTATTTGACTTTCATTGATGGGTGGTTGGAATTTATTTTCAACAATAATCTTGTGGAGAGCAGCAGTGGTAAGATTTTCTACATCGTCGAACCAGTTTTGGTTTCTTGTTTCACTTGGTATTTGTGGTGCCAGTACTTTCCATTTGCTTTTTATTGCCTTAAGAAGATCGTAATATGTGATGAAACTGACCTTCACTTTGAATTTCGTTGTAAACTCTTGATAGGTATAAAAATTTCCATTACTGGGATCTAAAAGATCTTTAACTTTCTCAACGCCTGCGTCATGCCACGACTTATAGAAAACAGGTTTTGCTTCAATTTTTATATCGCCGTTGTTCCAAATTATAATATCATGTGGGTCAATGCTATCTTGATAGACTTCTAACTTCTTTCTTCTGATCACTTCACAAATATTCAAAACGTCTCTGTAAAAAGGAGGGACACTGTTCAGCTTAAGTTCTTTCGTGCTATAATTGCAAGCCAACAAAAATCTCAAACGTCCATACTGCTGGGTCGTGCAATTTGGAATGATTTTCCATGGTGAGTCTGTGTCATTGATTAATCTTTTAACCCATGGCGCTTTTAAGGCTTTATTCATGGATTCAAACTCGATCATATTTAAGCCTCCCTCTTTTTTACCACCAATTATCGTGAGTTTTTTAATTTTATGAGGTTTGTTATCCCAGATAAAATCAAATGTGCTCTTATCCACTTGTTTTGAGAACCCTTCTAGTGCCGTCAGTACTGAAGCATTATAAATTAATCTCGACAGACCAAGTGACTTGACAACATTTATTTTCCCAAGTAGCGTCAATTTTCTTCTTTTCCAGGAGTTAAGGATTCTTTGAAGGCCTTCTAATTTCTTTTCAAAATTAAGTCTATCACTTGTTCTTTTGTCGTTAGAGAAATGAATGCCTAGTGCGTATACAGATTCTTCCAGCCAACGAAACCCGAACGGTGTGTCTTTCCTGCCCATTTTTAAAGTCTTCCTTGAAATTGAAAACCTCCAAAACTTTGCTTAAGTACTCCCACTCGATTGAATCAAAGGCTTTCTTAAAGTCGAGGAAAATTGCAACTCCACTTGTTTTCTTTGTGCCGGGTGTATTCGATGACATTACTTATAAGTCTAACATTTTCACCAATATAGCTATCTCTTACATAACCAGTTTGGTTGGAACTTACTATCTCCGGGAGTACTTTTGCCAGTCTGTTCGCAATTGCCTTTGTTCCTATTTTATAATCCACATTTAGCAATGTAACTGGGCGAAAGTTATTAAGAGCATCGGTAGGTTTGTCTTTCTTAGGTAAGAGTGTGATTATGCCTCTCTTTTGACAGATTGACAATTCACCTTTATTAAAAGCGTTATTAATGCTATGGACTACATCGTCTCCAATTTCATCCCAAAAACACTTGTAAAATTCCGACGTAAAGCCGTCCGAACCAGGAGATTTATCATTTTTCATTTCACTTAAAGCTTTCAGGCACTCTTCTTTATACTTATTTCACCTTCACATACGTTTGCGCTCTCATCACTTAAGGGTTTAGTTAATAAGGTTTTGAAAAAATTCATTACTTTCAGGGACTCTCTGTGTTAATGCTACCTGCCTCGTACAAAGTCTTGTAGATTTTTTCTTCTTCTCTTAGAATGGTTCCCTGATCTTCGGTTTCGGCTCCATCATTTAATTTCAGCTTAATAATATTCTTCTTTTCGTACTTTCTTTTTTCTTAGTTGAGGAAATACCTAGTTTTTTTTCTCCGTGCTCGACCCACCTTGCTTTACTGCGTACCATTGCACCCTTCACTTTTTGTTCCGTTATTCGTTTTAATCTCGATTGTGTAATCTGTATTTTTTTCGGAGTAATGGGTTGTTTTTACAGTGTTCCGACTGAGACAATAGCTCATTTAATTGCTTTTGTAGCTTTTGTTCCTCATTTCTCCTGTTTTTAGCTCTCCTTTTTTTGGTGTATGCTATTGTGAATCCTCTCATTTCCATTTTCATGAGGTCCCACATGAGAAAAGAGTATGGATGGGAAGAATAACTCACTGGCGAAATCGGAACTAGCGAAATTTTCCCGCCGTATTGTAAACTATCACTAGTCCCGATTTCATCCGAGAATTATTCGTCCCGTCCTTACTATCTGCTCCCACGTCTTCGAGGGCGGGTACAGACAGGCTAATTGAAGAACCATTGATTTCACTTTGTTTCAATTTGAAAGTCCGTTGCGACCGACCAAATACTTTCCGCCGCAATCTCTTGATGTCTAGTTTGATGAGTTAACAGTGACGTGAATGCTACTCACCTGAAGTGGAAGGTAGGCTAAGGGGATCTATACCATCAGCACAGAATGGGTTATAAATATCCTCCTCCATAAGATCTCCTATAGCGCAATCTTTTTCAACTGCTCTTAAGACGCACCGCTTGGCAACAGCGTAATCCCTGTAGATAGTTGAAAATCTCATAAATAGTAACGGGACGGAGAGGGAGGTTTAATTTTGATGGTTGTTTTAACATTGTAGTAAAAGAGCCACCAGCGTCTCCCTCAGCGATCTCCTTACCCTTCCCATCAAGTCATCTTTGATTAAAAATATAAGTTTTGACTTTTTGGCTAAACAAACATAGATCGCCAAAAGAAAGAACAGAAATACTTTAAAATTGAAAGGCTTCACTGTGAAAAGCTGGAAATGAGCGGCCATGCGTTGCTTGGAAACCAAAACGAAAAGGAACTTTGGTCATGCATTGAAAAGCTGTTATAGCCTCAAGGAAAACGAATCTTGTCTTCTATAGGAAATTTTGATTCAAACAGGTGCACCCGAAAGCCCCAAAGCCATCTAGACGGACGCTCTAACCATTGAGCTACTGGAGACTCTGTGGTGAGCAAGGATGAATTGTGGGCAAATGATGACTAGCACACTCATAACTGCATCACGTAGTCACATTAAGGCATATCAAAGATGCAACCATCCAGACCTCCAAAGTGAGTGATTTAAGAAATACAACATGATAGAAATACATGAAACCCCAAATGGAGACTCCAGTAGCTCAGTGGTTAGAGCGTCCGTCTAGATCGCGGAGGGTCGTGGGTTCAAATCCCATCTGGAACTCGGATTTTTTTCTGCGCTCCTATTTGGGGTTTTATGCATTTCTATCATGTTGTAATAATAATAATAATAATAATAATAATAATAATAATGATGATGATGATGATAATAAACTGATGCGAGCTTCCTTAATTTACACAAATCGGGATGGTTCCGCTCAATGAGGTGGGACTAGGCTAGCTTGGAATAATGGTGGAACAAAAGAGTAGAGCATGGGAATAATTTTCATTTTATTTTGTCAAAAACAAAGGAAAATGCAAATTATTCTCCTGAACCTCGACGCGGTTCTCTTGTTCTCCCACAATTTGAAACGAGCCCTATTACGTTATAGTCTCTGGACAGTGGCTATCTCGCACCGCTTATCTTGGATTTCAGCTGGTTTCCCACACCCCCAGAAAAGCGTCCAAATCGTGTAAAAAAAATTTCAGATAAGCTTTAAAAGCCTCAAAGGGCCGAAGAATACAAATTTCAAAAGACATGGCTGTAGCAGTCTTGTTTTTGTAAAAACGTCAAGGCATGTGAGATATACCATAACTGTAAAGGTAAATTTTGGAAACTGGACTTATTTTAGATTTCCTTACTACTTAAAGTGCCTATGAAGCGAAATTTGTTTCTTGTAATTTTAAAGTTTACCCCTAAAAACGCAAGAATCTCAAAATTTGAGGTGCTCGTGATCAAAATTGGCGATTTTACGAGCGTTTGAAGTTGGGCTATTTTGCCTTTAAAAATGGTCAGGGGTCTGTGTCGATTTTATTCGCGAAATTCTATGATGTGACGTCATTTTAGGTACAAAAATGTGTTTGCGCTTAAGAAATATAGTGAAATAGTTGGAATACTTGTCCCCAAAATTACGTCACGGCTACTCTCACGTGTCTTTTTGGCCGCGCGATTCAAATGCCATTTTTGAGGGCAAAATAGCCAACTTCAAACGTTTGAAAAATCGCCAATTTTAATCAAGAGCACCTCAAATTTTGGAATGTTGAGTTTTATGGATTAAACTTTAAAATTAGTGAGAAACAAATTTCGCTTCATAGGCACTTTAAATAGCTATAATAGTTTCAAGTCGACGGGGATAATTTCATTCACTGTTGAGATCAATGGAAATTACCGATTGCAATGAGGAACATGCACGAAGTGGCATGTGCAGACACGAGATCATGATTTGAGAGTAAGAATCTCATGCCATCATTAAGGTAACTTTTTAATCTTTTTTTTCCCTTGCCTTGTTTAACTTTGTACCAAGTTGTGAAGATACTTATATTCATTATATAACCCGATATATAAAATTGTGTCGTCACCGAAATTAACCAATCAGGCTAAATGTACGAAATAAGCACCATTTGAACGATTTTAAAAAGTCATTGAAGGAGGTCTGTGTATGGGAGACATTACTAACATATATTTCATACTTACACGCAAAGTTGCTTGTCCAACTTGTTTACGACGAGTCTGAGTCGAAACGCGTCCCAGCACTTTACAGCAGTGTGAAACATGCTTTCGTTGCAATTCAGTGTGTTCAACAAAAATGAGTTCATAGAATCCTTGTCTGGGGTGAAGAATCCGCAGTGGTATAATAATGATAGCACAAGTTGGCGAACTTGATCTTGAAACATGGATAGTGATGTATCCGATAGACAAGTGTACACAACAGAAGATAAACAAGACTCCAGTTTAGAGTACTCCTCTCTATGTCACAAACAATCAAAAAAGAATATATCATTAGAACTAAGAGCAATGCAATACTCGCTAAGAGCCATGTAATTGGCATACTCATAATACTATTTGGCTTGTTATGGTGGGGGGAGAGGAGAGGAGTGGGGACAATGTATGCGCGCTGACTTTGACCATTATAATTCATGCACAACCTTTATGACATTGAATCAAACACCACTCGCTTCTCGCTACATTTTGTAAGCCAAATGGCCAACTGTTAGCTGGGTTTGGAAAGCACTGCGTCGCCGATTGTAGATCTCTTAGGTTCGAGCCCCGTGTAAGCTCGATTACTTTTTGTTTGTATTTTCCAGGGTTGCATCCATCATATCTTTAAACTGAAAAAAGTAAATAAAAAATATAAAGAAGGCCTAGGTTAGTTGATTGCGACCAGCTGATGCAAACGTTTTGATTGAAAAGCTTTGAATAAATTTATAATGAGATATATAACCCTACAAGGAAAACTGCCCGTTACTTTGTTTACCTACAGCTTCCACTGTCACCTGTCGCCAAGTTTGTCATCATTTTCCTTTGACACGTATACGACGAAAAGGCAAACTTTCGGCTACTGCAACGGCCAATCAGGACGGCGGGTGCTATAGAAAATTGTAAAATGGCAGATTGAGGTTATGCTCATTAGTATTTGGGTGATTTCAGCCTCAAATATTCATGCACATTGCTTAAAAGCGGCTTCACACTTAATTGAATCTGCAGTATCTTGACTAAGTTCCATGCATGCTTCTGCTAAGAACTGTCAGTACAACTGTTACATTAAAAAACATTTGGTTTATCAACGGAGTTGATAATATAAATTGACCATTATTAACTCTACTGATAAACCAAATTTTCGCGTTTCACTCCCCCACCGACGGAGCACCAAAGTTTCTTTAGAGACTAACCCCCTTCATCCGGCTTTTGCGTACATAGTTCCGAGTCTCAGTTCTGAACAAACAATGCCTTTAACTAGCTAGAGCTGATTGTATGCACTTTGTTAGGGGACTGACTGGTTTATATGTTAGTCAATATAATCGTTCCAGTTTGGGTTAAGACGCTTGACGAGAACAAAACGGTCCGCTCGCTAACGAGTAAATTATTGTACCTGTGTTGTCCAAAAGTGGATCCATGTTGTAAGTACAGAACGGATTAAACAAATCTCTGTTAATGTATTGCCCGATTGCACACCCATTCTTAGCTTCTTGTGACACACACTCCTTTGCTACAGCATAATCCCTAAACAGAAGACAGCACTGGTGAGAAGCCATATTTCCTATTTATTTCGGTTTATCTAAACTACCGCGAAGATGATTAGCGAGTCAGATTGGTTCAAAAGGATTTGATAAATAACATACCGTTGACCATGGACCGTTGAAAAGTATGACACAGAAAAAAAAAATAGTACATAGAAAAAAATAGTTTTTGGAGTGAGGTTGTCTGAGTAATATGTGGCAAAATGCAACTTAAGTAAAATAACCCCGCCCCCAGTCCCCGTACAAAGAAACGTTTCCGGTTGGTCGGGGTAGGATGCTTCAGTTACAAGTAGCTCAATTTGATTCCCCTGAAAGCTGAAGTGTAATATTCAAACCAATCCATTTGTGGCATTTTCCAAGTTAGTTTCCTTTCAGTTGTTCTTATTACGTACATTATCTCAGTCTCCCCCAAACTCTCAGCCATTATATCATTCCATTTTCATGTTGATGTGCTAGATATTTCTGAAAAGTCTCATATGTTTATTCTGACATTGAATTCTTGCGAACGAAACAAATGAGGACCAGTTTTTGTCTCTTTTTATTGGGAGCTTTTCTTGGAATTATTTTTTGCTGGTAGGTCATTTATTATTGAAGCGAAACTTATTGAGGGTATATTTAGGTTTTCTTCAGAAAACTTATGCGAGAAGCCATAAAAAAGCCCGTTTTCTCGTACGTAGACTCCTTCTAGAACACTTGAAGGCACCATGCCTGTTTTTCTTCAAGTTACAGCGGTTACCAGTAACACGCGCCCTCCAAATATTTTTTCCCATTTTCGAAAACTAGGTTTTGGTGGACGTCAATCAAATGTTTCCATGACAATATACGGTCCTTGTTTCGTGTCAGTTTCACAGCCGTGTTCGATCGTCCTTGGGATCAGTTATTACTGACAAAGTCGTTTCCAGTTTAATTCGTTGAGATGGAGGATTATGTCGAGACAACGTGGTCTGTCCTTGAGTCACATAGCATGGAGAAACACTTTTTGGGAGCAAAACGTTTGTGAAGAAGGCGATTCGATTGTACGTAAACACTGGAGCCGTAAGTGATCAACCAAAGAGAAAGTCAAAGAAACCAAAAATATCAGGTAGCTGAAAACGTTGGCCTCAGAAAATGAGTCGAGTTGTGTGGAGATTGAATTTTTATCAGCTTTTTACTGTTGTAGATTATTTTAGCCGCACAAATTCTTGTCATTTGTTATGCTATGAGATAATCCAGAGCTCTATCTTGACGAGTTGCAAGCGTGGTTGGAGTACGAGAGAGGTGAGGCGTATGCGATGCAAACCCTCAGCAATATACGACAAATGGGATTGACAGTAAAAAAGGTACTGAAAGCCGCAAGAGATTAGCAGTCAAAATTTTGTAGTTCATCCTGTAATAAAGGTTATAATTTATTTCTCATGTTGTTGTGGTTGTACAGTGTCCGTAAATTTGCAGCCTCAAATCATTGCCCGTGAGCGAGACGAACGAAAGGCACAGAGTTCAGACGATTTACTTCTCAGTTTCAACCAGAACAGTTTCTGTTTATCGACGAGTCAAGTAAAGATCAAAGGGCAACTTAGGTACTCTGCGAATAGATACTGAAATAGTGGTTTCGGAACTGCGTTATTGAAACCCCGTTATTGTCATAGATACATTTGATTGACGTCCACCAAAACTTAGTTTTCGAAAAAGGAAAAAGCCGTTGGAGGGCGCGTGTGACTGGTAACCGCTGTAATGAAAACAATAGTAAAGTTTCAGAGAATTTTCGGAAGCATAGGTAAAGTATTTAAAAAATGTCCCAATATTATTAAAATATTATTAAAGTTGTGAGCAAAATTGCGTTAAAGTAATGACATACAAAAAGAAACACTAAAGCATTTTTTTAGCGTTTTTTTTAGTGACTTCCATTAAGTACACAACATGAATACTAAACTCAAATTTATAATATCACATACATAGACAAAAACACGTTTCCTTTTACTATAATGTGTACTCACGCCCTTTAAGGAATGGGAGGGTGGCCATTGTCCCACTACATCTAGAGTCAGTATGACACCAACCTGCAAAGTCGAGGATCTTCCTTGTCGCTGTTTAATAGTTGACGAAACACATCCCAGCATTGCACGGTTTTGGTGAACACTTGTGACTTGCACTGAATCTGGTTAAGCAATAACTGGTTTATATCTGCTGGATCCACGTTTAAATCTCCGCAGTGATAAAATAGCATCTTTATTAATAAAGTAACTTGGGGAACAAAGCCAGCATAAACACCAGTCAGACACGAGGACAAATGGTCCGTCAGACATGAGGTTTGATGCTGGTACTCAATACTGTGAGAGCAAACAAAATAAAAGGAAATAAATTGGAAAAGACAAACGAAAGGTGTCGTGTCGAGAAAAGCAAGTTTTCCCCCTTTACACCTCAAGCAAATTAAAACTTAAGGTTTCGACAAAGGAAAAGTATTTGTTAAAGCAATTACAAGTTATGTTTGCCGACATTGTTCGCTTTCAAGATCTAAAATTAAAGATAAAGAAGACAATTTTATTACACTTCAGCGTTTACAGCGGCAGTTTGACCTAATTTCAATTGTTTATGTCTCATTCAAAGCAAAAGTGATTACAATCAGGTAAAGCAGCAGCACCAGTAGGATCGTGATCAGCAGCAACAACAACAACAACAACAAACGGGAGTACTCTTCTGTTGTGTTCATTAATTGTGATGCATACACTGGAGTTTCTAAAGAGTAAGGTACCTGCAGATGGAGTTGGATTTGTGTTTTAGATTTGATATCATATTTCGCTGACACCTCTGCCCTCCTGCGATGAAGTCTGTCATATTGCAAGCTCCAATCACTGGATCCGCCAAACACCCTGGAAGAACTTAATATAACATAAAATGTTTCAGTGAAATTCACAAGTCAGTCTGGAGACAGAAGTCTGGCATGCAGACCTGGCCAAATAATAGCACGAGCAAAGATGTTCAAATTGTCAATCTCTGTGTAAAAGGAACTGTAGAAAAAAAAATTCAGTCAAAGGCTATATGAAATGTTATTGGGATGGCTTTAGAAAGCTCGAATTAAACGCTCATAGGCACAGTGCCATGAGGTTTTCCTGTTTTTGAGGGACGTGGTGCTGGTGTTGGTGGCGGTGGGGAGATGGAGGGGGGATTGTTGAGTTCATGAAATACCATACATAACAATAATTGCTCCTACGCTCGGCGGGGAAGAAATCAATTTACACAGAATATCGAATAAAACACGATTCAATATGTGAATGATCATCGCTGTTATGAACACTACTTAAGCAGTAGTGAAAATAAAGCCTGAAAAAAATTCAGGCTTCAGTACGGGAACACGATTCTAAGCTAAATCAAAATAAATGAATTTGACAATTGGCCTGACGTTTTTTCGATTTGGAATTCATTTTCATCCCAACATTATTAGAGTGACGCTGTTTCCGTGCACTAAATAGGCCGGACTAAGTAATGGATCATTACTAATGCGAAGAGATAACGGAATAAAAGATGTAATTTCAGCTAGAAACACTGCATCATTCATTTATTTGCCACCCTTACATTTACGATCTCACTGAGTTAACTTTCATTGAGAATATATGTCACCTATAAACATTCCTGATCCTAGCCGGGTATGCAGGGAGCTAACACATGAAACTAGTTGTAGCCTAGCTCTCCCGAGTCTCGTGTAGCTTACTGGTAGTGCATTCGAACTATAGTGATAGGAAGGTTATTGGCTCTCCTCCTGTGCGGAGGGATTTGTTTCTCCGAGTGTGTGTGACAGCATTGCCCAATGAAACGTTTACATCTTACATACAAATATATTTTTTACCTTTTCAAATTATTGATAAAAATTGATGATATCGAAGTGTAATTTCGAATTCAATGGTAATATTAATAAACTTAAGTTACTGCAGATACAGAGAAAATGCAAACATGCATGTCATCCGTTCTTACAAAACCGTATACATTTACATTGTACGGATTATCAGCAACATCACTTTACGCGCTATAAGCAGAAATCACTGAAGGCTTGTTCGTATTTTGTTAACACACTATATTGGAATTGTAGTCGACTAAATTTGCCGAAATTTACCTCAACCTAATATCAAGTAGTTTATGTCTTTATCGTAAAATTTAGTCGTTCATTTTAGTAGTTTCTGTTCATTCTAAGGGCTAAACTTTCTTACTCACTTACTTGCTAGGCACGCTGTCAGAAAAAAACACAGCGACGAGGGCATCCTCATTTTAAATTTTGGCATAATTTTGTTGAGCTTTCAAGTATCAACGACGAAAGATCATTTTGCTGTTCTAATTTACCGATGTCGTTAATTACTACGACTACAGATTAAACCGCCGCCATGTTCTCCGTTGTTGTTTTCATCGAAGAGTTAAACTACTTTGAATTGCAAATCAAGGAACAAAGAACTCCACAAAGCCTTGATGATGAATAGAATAGTATGATTAAGAAAGCGTCACGATAAGGTCTCGCAGCACGTTTGCTGAATGATATACATACAACTTTATATTTTCTGAAACACTTTTAAACCTCCCCCTGTCGAAGAGGATGACGAACTCCGCATCAAGTCCAGTTGGTTGTTCCCGTCAAATAAGCCGGGTACTTATAAAAGTTTTAAAGTACTTATTCAACTTCGGATTATAGAATATAACTTTGAGAAGAATAAACCATTGTAACGCTGGAAACTGACCGCATATGAAAATCAAACAATTGGTTCATGCGTCAGAGTACGTTCATCGAGATATGAAGCACGCGGGAAGTTTGGAGAGCACGAAAGATGTAAGAGTTACTCGAGGCGTAGGCGAGAGTAACTCTAGCTTCTTGACTGCTCTCTAAACTTCCCAAATACTTCATATCTCGATGAACGTACAGCTGACGCATGAACAGTTGTTTTAAACATTTTCAACGCGTTAGTTTTAAAGAGAAATTGCCTCCGTCTGTTATATCATCAGCGTGCACAATAGGAATATGAAGCACGCCTTCGCAACTGAATTTGACTGCACGAATTTACCATGTTAAAATACATGTTATAATAACAATTTGTTCATGCGTCAGCGTGCGTTCATCGAGATATGAAGCACGCGGGAGGTTTGGAGAGCACGAAAGACGCGTAAGAGTATGCCTCGAGCAACTCTAGCTTCTTGAGTGCACTCCAAACTTCCCAAGTGTTTCATATCCTGATAAATGCACAGCTGACGCATGAACCAATTCTTTTATAACATTTTCAACTTGATAGTTTAAATATTCTGTAAAGATAAATTCCTTCTGCTATGTCATTAGCGTGCACAATAGGAATATGAAGCACGCTCGCGCAATTAAATTTGACTACACGAATCTACCAGCTATAAAAAATATTCTTTTTACCTATTATTGATATAACTAAGAAAGTGTCCATATGTTAACGAGAGATTTGAAAGATAACTTAAATTTGCTACAATATCAGATAAACTGATCTATTCAGAATAACACTATCAGTAATTTACAAACGATAAAAGCATACGAGAAGCACATGAGAAATTTTCCAAAATTTCGTCGTTTTAAAAATGGTTAATCGGGCGACGTGGAAAGAATAACAAGATATTTATTCAACTGCTCACAAGTGACACAAAACTCTGACAATCCTTGTTTATGCCTTCGTTGGACAAGGTAACCATTATTTATCTCTTTCAGCATGACTGATTCCATACGCGCCTCGAGGCCATGTTTTAACAGATGCTTCAAAACATGTCCATTCTTTAATGAGAGGTTGATATTTGCATAAAGTGCACTTGCTTTCTTGAACTCTGGAAAGCGCACCGTAATCATAGAGTTGCTGTCAGTGAACAGTATCGCCGCCTTGTTCCTTTCAGCATCAAGTTACGCATTTCAAGAGATCACCGAAGTTGGTCTTAGCAGCTTGTGCTTTCCGTGGTGAGCTGGCTCAGTATGGATAAAGTTATTTTTGTGGCGTTTGTTGGAGGTGAGATAATTAGCATTTCTCGAATTCGAGACGGCGTAGATGAGGTTCCCCTGTTAGTACACTGAGTGCCTTGGTCATCCAGGGAAGAAATGACCAAATGTCCACGAAAATATATAACGAGCTTCATAACATATTTCTGTTTACAAATGCAAATACAATTGATCGTGCTTGGGATGGTAGTCGACTGTCAGCAACCCATCCAAACACAAATCAATGTGCAAACGGTTTTTAATCTGACCTGGCACATACAATCAGTTCGTACCGTCAACTGTGGTGGCAATCTCAGTTGTCACAATGGGCATTTCATTGGAATGAATCATGAGCTATATGTCATAGAAATGTAAAATCTTTAAAAGTTGATATTGTTGTGCAATTGACCCTGAATCAAGTTGCAATACTGACGGAAAAGAAAGTTAAATTGCCTTACGGGTGGTGTACTGCCGTCCTTTAGCCACATGCACTGAGTGATTTTTAAGCGATTTTGTCGGGTTTTATCTTGGCAATCGACTGTGCCTCATAGGATATGTCTTATTTTCCAATATCTTTTTTTTTTTTAAGCTTTTTTACGGCGGAGTCAAAACTCGACAATATCGCTTTAAAATAACTGAAATAACAAAGGATTTCACAAACAGATTGTCTGGCCCCCTGTGCTGCAAATCAACGAATATTCAATACAAAAGAAGACAATTGATTTAGTGAAAACACCATGATCCCGGATTGCCCTTACGTTTAATTTTAATATATTCTCTGCAGAAAGTATTGTAGCGAATAAGCTAAAAGCAAGAAACATATGCCTCTGCCTGTTTACTGATCGTTCATTATGCTGATCATTATTTTCAATGGAAATTACTTTGTATTAACCTATACATTTCTAGTGAAATCAGGGTAAAACTTCATTCGTATTTGCGTTATCGTCCATAGCTGGCGACAACGAATCGTAGGTAGGGATTAGAGTTTTAAAGTTCACGGCAGAAGATCTTTTCCTTCTTCTCTACTGACAGATCCAGAACTCAATATATTTACTTACCTTGAATGTCTTAATAACTACATTGCATCAAGAGTTTGACTCCCGTACAAGCCTGAATTTTTTCAGGCTTTATTTTCACCACCGCTGCTTAAGTACAGTAGTACGATGATGATTTACATATTCGTTCTTTAATCCGCAGTTCAAATATATAGTTTTCATATCTTACATTTTCATCACTCATGGGTATATTATGAACCAACAAATGACCAGCTTAGCTCAGTTGTTAGACGCCACTGAACCGGTATCACAGAGGTCATTTGTAATCACTTGCAATCGTGAACGCAAGTGATTGTAAGATTTTCTTGCCAATGATTAACCCATTGGCACCCGTGCCGGCCAAAACCGGCCGTAAAAAACTCCCATACTTCAAAACATTGCAACTTTCTCAATCGCACGAATATTGCCTTAACTGTTAGTTGTGAGCACGAAATGGAATGTCCTTTAAATTTGGATATCCAATAAACGCAAGAAACGTAGCGATTTTTACCAAGTATGGCCTTTTGAGTTTGGACAAGAACGAAACTGACCGTTTTTAACGTCAAAGAGAAACGACAAAAATGCCCCTTTTTGCCTTCATGTTATTTAAGGAAATCATCGTCGAAAAACCAAACTTCAACCATCATAACGAAATTCAGTCCTTGTTCTACCTTAGAAATGACTTTTTTTGTTCATATTCTTCTCCCGAACGTAGATACAGCCTTTTGTTCCAGTGCATTCGGGCCTTCCCGACATTTCAACATCTCGAGCGCGTTGCATGCTGGGAACTAACGATAATTTTTGACAGCGCCCGTTCCTTCCCCAATTCTTTCACACAGCCACTCCGACCTACCGCCAAAATTTCCTGCTTGTGGTCATCTTCAGTGCTCACAAATTCCAAAATATGCGGCGGTAGGTCGAGAAATTCATCAGTAGTCGAGTCCCAAAGGTACTAAGTGTCCGACCGGCCAAATTCCCAGTTCGTCGAGTAACAAGCCAAATTCGACAACAAAGTACATCACCTTGCTCGATTCTTTGAGAAACTGGACTCTTAGCTACCGTCACGCTTAATGATGTTCATCAGGCAGCCGCTAAAGATGAAAAATGGCTGTAAACGTAGCAAAAATCGCAAGCAAACCGAACTTGGGCCACTGTTGTTGCTTCAGGGATAAAAAATAGCTACGTCAAAATGACATTTTCAGAAACCTTGAGCCTCCAGTGCCTTAGGACAGCACCAATTTTCCCTGGTAGTTTCAAATAAAGAGTCACAAATTGCGATTCATCGTTTATAGGTGGAAAATCACTCCGAAAACGTAAAAACAGCCGGTAGTCAATGGGTTAATCAAATCGTTTGGATACCGGGAATCAGATGTTACAAAAAGTGATCTATGTGGCTATGTGGAATATAGATCAGAATTAATAGATTTGGAAGCTGTATTACTAATAAATCAGTGTCATGGTCATTACATAACTGTGACTTGAATGGAGTCGAAATATTGCATCACATCATCATCTCGTGCTGTGTAATTTCAACAAAAATATGGCTGCAAGGATCTTCTTTGCCTCATCACAAAACCCTCAGTGTTATGCACTCAACTTAAAGGAACTATGTCAAGAGTTTTTAATATTACGTTGAAAAGCTGAAAAAAGATATTGGAATCTAAGAAAACCCGAACATAATGGTCTAGTTTTGTTTACAGTTATTTTATCAATTTAGCATAACAATAAGCAAGCCTATTTGGCTTAGGATAGCAAGGATTGAAATGGATCGTAACTTAAAACAATCGGGCCAACGACTTTAATTTTTTCTCCTGTGCCGTAGAAAAAAATGGCTAAATACAGATTACGGTTTGCTTCCATTTGAGAAAATAGCTTAATATCTTTCTTGTTGTAGTGCTCTATACGGGCATTTTGTTTACGAGAAATGGTACTGGAGGGTACCTGGTTTTAATTTGACCTCAAAAACATCATATGGTCAACATGATATGGTCGGATGGCGATGGCGATGACGGACGTAAGTTTTCGTGCTCCGATAACCCTCCTATTTCTTGGCCTATTTATCCATTGTAACTTGGCCCCACGGTACAGGGAAGACACTTCCAACTACTTAAGCTCTATCAACGAATTTTTTATTAAGCTGCAGTCCATCAGCTCGTCTGGTTTTGAGGCTGATGCACCATGTACCAAGTTAATGAGCTGTCACGGGTGACATCACAAAGCACAGTACAATGGAGAAACAATACAAAGAACGATAACAAATAAACCAAACACAATGGAAGAAAACAATGGACTTGGTACATGGTGCATCAGCCGGTTTTGAAACCTTCTTGACATCTCAACGTTGTCAACGACGTGCCGCCATCTTTGTTCAAAAACCCAAGTCATGTCTTCTGCTAAACTTAATGCTACTGTGTGGAGATATCAACGTAAACCATGGTCCAGCTTGGAAATTTCCCTGTGGTCTTTGTAAAAATACCTGTGAAATGCAACCAGCCTAGTATCCAATGCGACTCGTGTGACTCTTGGCTGCATGTCCGTTGCTTGGAGATGAATATTGATGACGACGAAACCCTCGCAATTTCTTCATGCACGTGGATTTGCCCGAATTGTAATCTCTCAAATTTTTAACTACTTTATTGGATTTGTCTACTAACTCTCTGAATTCGTCAAACTCGTTTAATTTATTATCAGTGGACAGTACTCAACCTTCGGCCATTTCCATAAATCGTCCGCCTTTAAATCGCACAGCGACAGACGCATTAAAGATGAAAGATCATGACAAAGTCTACACGCAGAACGCAATCTCATGTCGCAGTACGTATAACAGCTAAAGAAGGATAACCTCTCGACCAGCTACCCAAGTTGCCTTTTTTCGTTCACACTACTGAAGTGTCACTACGTCTCAGTGTCCCTTGTGAACTCCCATACGCCTATTTTCATTTGTCGTTTCCTATGAGCTATCAGTGGACGGAAGGATGCTTTCTTCATTTCCAATATGGTAGAAACTTTTGAAGATCTCGAGGAGTTTATCTGGGTAGCGAAGGAGGTCCTAGGAAAAACGCGGTGGCGAAGCTGTAGACAATTCCAAAATAGAAGAAACAGATATGAAATGCTGTTTTCTTGACGTACAAAATGCATAATTGAAAAATAATAATAATAATAATAATAATAATAATAATAATAATCTCTAACAGTCGCATGGAGCCGAGGGTATCGCGTCTTCAGATTGTAAGCAACTGAGTAAATTCCACGATCCTGTTCACAGAGGTCGTCAAAATCCGGTGGAAACCACAGGCACACAATCCGAACTGCAAGATGTCAAGTACGCTATTTGATCTCCCGGCGTTACTTTAGATCGTTATGAGCAAGCTGCTTACAAGTTTTTTTGGCATCGATCTTTGAGACGCGTGGAAGTGGGAGAAAAATGGACAAAATTCAAAAGGCGTTCAGCTGCGGCGGCTATTTTAATTGACTTGATTGCATGCCTTGTTGTTGTCGGAGGCTTCAGCGGCAAGCGACTCAAAGCGCCAAAAAACGCAAAATAACACACTGAGAACATAAGGTAAGTGATCTTCATTCATCAGGCTTACATTATATCTACATTTGGGATTAAGAGGTGCAAAATTCGGTATTTTACGGAACATTTCTCCCGATGCGGAGAACAGCCGTTTCAAAATAGAGAAAATGTATGAGATCAAATAGCGTGCGTGACGTCACGCAGTTCGGATTGTCTGTCTGTGTAGGAACATCAGCGTCGATCTTGGCTGCGACTTTTTTTTTTATTACTTTTGAGTGTCCTTACCACATTTTGAATTGACTTCATCCGTGATCTATAGCAGTAAACAGACGTGTGGTAATATTGAATCTATTGGTTCTTAACTGAACAAAATTGCATCCTCTCCCAGCAGTCCTAGTCGAGATAACCAGTGGACAGCTAGTTAACATTGGTAACTGCAACCTGAATGCATTCGCTGGGGGAGGACAGAAATGCCAGAGGGACATGATAAGGGAATTGAAGAACAACAGTAATACGAATTGCAGGTAAACGATATGGCCAAAATCCATTCAGTGACTATCACATGGTTTTCAACGGTGTGCCGTGGCTTAACTTAAACCGGAGTAATCGCTCTTACCACTGCAAACAAACGGTAACCAAAAACCAGAAATAGCCAAGTACAAATCGACGAAAATACATGTAAAATGTGTCAAGCGGGAAGGGAGGTATTATCTGAAGGGATAGATGTGACTTCTAGTTGTTTTAGTAGTACGTTTGTATTCAGTGCATGTTTGCTTGCTTCTGACCGGTCAAATGTCATAGCAAAGCAATATTTAAGGTGCAGGCTTCATCGAAGGAGTGATACACCATGATGATGTGAACACATCCGAAGTATGACCAAGCAGTACTGTCCAACTTCAAAAAAAAAATCATTGTTCACGTTCACTTTTTCCATTCATGTACACATATATGTCTCCAGCTTAGCTATAGCCCTCACCCTCTGGCTGCCAGGACAATCCCCACCACCCAACAACTCCTCTTGTTTTTGTTGTTGTTGTCGTTGTTTGTTGGTTTCTTTGTTTGTTTCTTTGTTTGTCTAACCCATTACTTACCGAGGAGAGAACCACGCTACTGCAGTTAGTTAAACTGAGACCCCGTAATTTCATTGTTTGCATTGAATCCACAGCACTGAACATGAAAAAGAATCCACCTGCGTGAGTAACCATGTTGCTAGCTGTGTGGCGGGTGACGCTCTTTTGAATGCTGTTAAAGGAGACATATCAAAGCTCCTTTTCGTGCTGTTATACCACTGCGGAAACCTAACGTACGACGTGAAACAGATCAATCAAGTCATCCTGCAGGTTGTTAAGTGCGATGTTGATGAACTCAGTAAAATACTGACTTGCTGGGACGATTTCCGCTCCACGTTTCAAGCAAACAGCAGTGATCCATCGTTGTGCAGGTAAGGTATTTCCTCTAAAGCTTCCCAACTTAAGAATGTCTGAAAGAATATCCAGCCATTTGACTCCATATTTTTGAGAAAAGAGCCAGAAAGATATCTCTACATGACCAAGCTGACAGAAAATGTATATGGCTGGAACTACGCACCCATGACACCAAATTAAATAATTTTAATCTACTCTATCAACTGAAATTCCTTCATTTCCCACCCTTTGAACAGTTTGAACAGTTTATTTATTTGCCAGAAAAAAAAAATACTTACATACAGACATTCAATATATTACAAATATTAGAGATAAAGAGGCGTAAAATTGTAAGCAAATGAATTAAAAGTATTTTCCTGACGAGGAGGCTCACCCTTTCTTATTGCTTTGAGACCCAATTCATTTAACAGTTGGTTCATGCGTCAGCGTGCGTTCATCGAGATATGAAGCACGCGGGAAGTTTGGAGAGCACGAAAGATGCGTAAGAGTTGTTCGAGGCGTAGCCGAGAGCAACTTTAGCTTCTTGATTGCTCTCTAAACTTCCCAAGTGCTTCATATCTCGATGAACGCCCAGCTGACACGTGGACCAATTGTTTTATAACATTTTCAGCGCGGTAGTAATAGTTTAAATATTATATAAAAGCTTACTGTCACCGAGGAACTTCGCATGGCTCTCCTTGGGAAAAAAATTGAGCAGCGTACGGAAAGTGAAGAGTTTTCGATACGGCAAACGTTTGCAAAAAAAGACGAACATTCTTGAGCCCACACAGCTTTCAGATGATTCAAAGCGGATCAAAAACAAAACATTGCAAGAAAACAAAGTACGATGCGTATGTTTGTTAAAAGATTCTTGGAGA
Organism: Pachyseris speciosa; assembly: GCA_016490735.1. NCBI lineage: Eukaryota > Metazoa > Cnidaria > Anthozoa > Scleractinia > Pachyseridae > Pachyseris > Pachyseris speciosa. Next base: position 336,541 of record JAEMWC010000350.1, read on the forward strand.
AGGTGGACAAAGTAAACAGGACTAGCTAGTAACAAACACATCTTGTATTATTATGAGCTAGAAAAATTTCCAAGCAATTTCGACATAAAAACCCGTAGAAAAGACAAAAAGGGATACGAAACTGACCGCGGTTCAAAAACTACAAAACAAAATTGTAAGAAAACAAAGCACGATGCGTACTTTACTCCGAAGATTCTTGGAGAAGCTAAGGTGGAGAATTGAGACAAGTAACAAACCTATCTCGTAGTAAGCTTTTAAAAATTTAAGCAAATTTGACATAAATGTCCCTAGAAAAGACAAAAACCTAAGCTTATACGAACCTGATAGTTCAGTCAGAGAGAGAAAGAGTTCACTCGGAACGCGGCAGAGCTGAATAAATGATGCCATTTCACACAAAATCTTTCCTTAGCTAAGAAGACACAAAACCCTAAAGTGGTTTGATAGTTTCACTGTTATTTCCCATGTCCACCGAGAAAGCTTCTTCCGATTAAAGATTCTCAGTGGCAAATCATCATCCAGTTATAACGAAGACAACGCTTGCAAAACCACACGAGCTTCTCCCTCGCAGACCCGTCCACGATAAAATTATCAAACCCAACCAAAACATTTCGCTGTTTTTAACATCCAAACACTGATTCTTCGCTCGAGAATTAATCAAGTTAAACGGCAACACTTCATTATTAACAGTCTTTGGACGAAGATCTGTATAACTTTTTCAAATGAAGCGTGGAGCTTTAGCGCTGGTAATTGACATTTTCTTGACAGCTTTTTGACAACTTTCTGTCAGATATTGAGACATGCATTTGATCGGTTTTTTTCTCTCGAGCGTGAGTTTCTGCCTGGAGCTTTAAAAAAAAAATTCCCTCGTAGACACGTACACTCTAAAATAACCAAAGCCAGCCAAGACATCCAAACGCTGATTCTTACATGTTCAAACAAACAAAACTCGAAAATTAATCAGGTTACACGACAAAACTTTGGCGCGCGGAGCTCCTCTATAAAGAGAAATTCCCTCTGCTTCGTCATCAGCGTGCACAATAGGAATATGAAGCACGCTCGCGCAATTGAATTTGACTGCACTCATTTACCAGCTATGTTATAAACATGCTTATACAGCGGTAATGCAAAGCCTAAAACCATCTGCCCTGAGGCAAACTATCTCAAAAGCGCGCTTGGAGAGTCTGTGGTTGCTACATGCTCTATCATTTGCTGATAACAACGCTAATTATCCAAAGTGGATAGTATTCGTGTTTACTAAAAGTTCATCACGTGACCAAATATTGCAAAAGGCGCAGTTCGTCAGTCCAAAACACTGCATTCCCATATCAGTTACATCTTCCATAAATGTGAACAGCTGTAGTTCGGTGCCAAAACATTCAATGCTTCGTCCTCTTCTTTGGTTGATTGGCTTCCTTTTGTCTTTGTTGCCACATTCGCTACAATCTTGTTTCTCACAATAAAAACCTAGTCAATTTTATTAAATGCAGTCTTCGCAGTGGGGCATTACAACAGCTTCGTCGTAACTCGGTGGTGGCGTAGCTGTTTCGTTAATTTCCTCACTCCAAAACGTTGCATTAACCGATGAATTACTCCTTTCATGAATATCACTAACGGGAGTCCTAAGTTCAACAACAGTCAAATTATTTGCTGCGTTCTCAACAAATGCCTCTCTACGTATCTGGGGAGCATGACTGTGACTAAATGTAGCAGCGGAAGATTTTTCTAAGTCCTCGGCAGGAACTGGGGACACCACAACTTGTGAAGCCAGACTGTTCTTCGGTCGTTTACAACAAAGTGACAAAACAATTAGCACAATTCCCAGCACGAACAACAAAATCGCTACAATTCTCATGACTTTGACCATTTCTTGATCTTCCATTTTCGACGAGCTGTCGTCTTCATCTCTGAACAAAATATACGAAAGGATCACCAGGATAATGCACTCTCCGATGCTCACTAACCCCAAAACAATGGCGGCCATGAAAAGCCATTTCTTGCATTTTTCAGATCTAAATGTTTGTGAGACAACATTGTTATCCCGCATAATTGAGAGCACAGAGTCCACAAGACTGTATATATCGACCAAGTATTGTCGCTGCGCCAGGATTTAGGTAAATTCCTGACCCTTTAGAGGTTGCGTGATCGTAAGCGCTCAGTTCGTAACCTGACTCATGATCATTTCGCCTCAAGGCACGCATTGATGCGTGACCACAGGCACCAATATTCGTTTACCGCATCACGGAAAAAGTGGAACAACAGTTCTCTCAAGCGTGTCTTGCAAAATAGACCAAAAAACTCTCGCAAACAGGCCACAATTTTAATCTGAAGGCCGCCATCTTAGACCTTTGATCGCAAAGAGCCGATAACTTTATTAAGTACCTATACAGTTAATTAACAACTTAGGCCTAACAATTTCTCGATTTCGGTTTTCGAAAACCACGGAAGATTGCCCAAATTAATAAAATAAATGTACACTGCAATCCGAAGATTTTTTCTCCTCATTTTGTAAGGCTCTGCAATACTGCATGTGTGATTTTGTCTGAAGAAAAATTAAAGAAACACAATGGACAAGTTAGGAAATTGATATTCCACCCTTGTTTCCAGGGTCCTCCTCGTGTTGTGCCCTAGATAGGTGAAGAGGGACATGGAGAGACCCTGGGAACGAGATTACGAACATTCTTTCTTTGTTTGTGATCATAGGAAATATGCAGAGGCAAAACAAAACTGCACAAACATCGCAAGAAAGGCATGCAGTGGTATCTGCGAGTATATCCCCAAAGATGATTACAATCCCTTTTGCAGCAATGATGTCGATCCCCCTGGAACATCGGAGTTGTTTGGTAATCGCAGTTCTTCTTAGTAAAGCAACAGGATCTTGTGTATTCTCTATCATTTATGACTTTTGCCAGGTTATCTATCAACACTTGTCCCTGTCATTAACTTATGCTTACATAAATTAACCGCCGTTTTTGAGGACGATGCCCCGATTGTAGTCTGCATATAAGGTCTGAGTATCACGTGATTGCTTGTTAAAGTCTCTTGAGAACTAAGCTTCCTAAAACAGTTATATTTTTTTGTGAGGTTTGTAACTGTGCGGAAAAAAACAGGTCTTATAAAGGGCTACTGCAATTCAAAAAGAGAATTGGGAGCGGTACCTAACCATGCATGTTTCAGGAATCATTAGGTAAAGCTCAATTACATATAAATTAAAACATAAAAACAGAACTAGTGGGAAATACACAGACACTCACAGTATCACCTGATAAAGAGTGATATTATAGAGCCATCAACGCTTAAATACTGGTAAGAGTGAATGTGATATTAACCAACATGTCAGTACTGAAGGACTGGCCACACTGCGATGAACAGATTTTTCCTTTTACTGGGGGCTGTGTAGTGGCATGCAAGGCACACCTCAAAGTTAGAAATGCTATCTACGCTTGCTTGGAGATAAAATAAG